>CAWUFW010024697.1:0-56251 GCA_963921515.1 Calotriton arnoldi | reverse complement strand
CACTATACTAATTCAACACTAATCCTTTATGGGTCCCGGAGTAGCGTGCTACTCGCCAAAAAGCGCTTTGACGCCTCGTCAGGGGTAGTAAGCGCTATATAAATGCAATTACAATACAATACAATATACTATACCCCTTTTGTTTGTATAGAGTGTCTCACTTCATGATCATATAGCTTTAATTGCATTGTTGATGCTCACCATGAAATAATGGAGAGGCGATTTGGTAACTTTTCCTCAACAGAATATGAATCAATGAATGTGGTATAATTGTTGTATGTAGTCCATTGCGCCCAGGTCATATGAACATGGGTGTAATATGTATCTTGGGGCTTGGGGAATGGTGCAGTTTCCCCAAATTGGTGGCTACTGGGAGCCCTCAAGTGTAATACGCAACCCATATTGTATTGTTTCAAGTGGTTGTTCCTAACTTAGAGGGAGGAACCCATTATTTTTTTGTTTTATAAGATGGGGTGGGAACTTGCCACTGACGGTTGGGGATTTTAGTGTGGGTGGGGGGTATTTAAGGGTAAGTTTTCACTCAACGAAAAAGCTCATCCATATGGCATAAAGATAGAGGGGTAATACTGACACCGGTGTTACAGAGTAGGGTGCATATTTCTGTAATGAGGGCTTACGCTGATGTTATACATAGAGAAGTCTCTAAAATGACCATTACATTTGTGACGCGTGATATGAAATTGTTAAATATAATAACTTCGTACATGCGGGGCTCTGAATGATTCCAAAAAAGCTAGAATGGTCTTGGTATACTTGAATAGCCAAAAAGCTGATGTGGTCTACCTTTAGGAAACATACCTTACCAGCATAAGCAAAGCTACATTTGCTCAATCCTGTGGTAGACATCACTACATTGAGTTGTATAACCCCTCTTCCAGTGGACTGCCCATTTTAGTTGAAAAAGGGGTGAACTTTAAATGTACTTTCCAACTCGCAGACAAAGATGGCAGATATTTGATTATGCAAGTGTGTTAGGCGATACCAGAAAATACATATGGACTAATTTTTGACACCCCTAATTTTTTTAAAAACATTTAATACAGAAAAAAGTGATGCCTTATTGTCTCATGATGTACTGTGGGGAGGAGACTTCAATACCTAGACGTGCAGAAAGACAGATCCACAACGAAAAGGCCCCCTTCAGAATCCACACACACTATGACTAAAATAATGGAAACTCACTATCTGGTGGACATTTGCTGCCACTTGTACCCTGACCAAAAAGACAACACATATTCATCAGTACATGATGCATGCATGCGCCTTCATAGATTATTGGCTGGCCACCAGGGAATTATTCACATATGCAACAAAGGATGATATCCTTCCCTGTAGCTGTTCTGAGCGCTAACCAGTACTCTCACGGGGCTTCAGAGAGTTGGTTGTGGATATTCCATTCTAACGCTTTGATATAAATAATATTTAAAGAGGATGTAAGACAGGGTATTGAAGAAAATTTCAAATTTAATGTGGGCTTAGACTCAAAACATGCTGCTACTTGTGAGGTGTTTAAAACCTACATCAGGGATTTTGGCACAAACTGAGGTACTCAAAGCTAGATGAAGCACACTATTTACCCTGAAAAGAGATCATAAAAGTCTACAAGTTGATTATTCTAATATGCATGATGAGGCAGTGGGAGAACGGCTATGTAACACTTAAATTAAATTCCAGGAGGATGCTGATAGAGAGGTTACACAACATGATGGGGAGGGGGACCGTCCGAATAGAATGCTGGCTGGGTTATTAAATCCCAGAGGAGCAAAGGGTGGAGTCTGAAGATTATTGATGATCAAGGCAGTAGGCACACTCACTCACAAGGTATTCTCAGGCAATTCACTACATTTTATTCTGAACTTTATGAGACCAAAAGTGATAATGGAGAAATCTCTCATGCATGAAAGCCCATGAAAGAGAACCATTAAATGAACCGGTATCTGTTGAGGAGATCAAAGTGGAACAAATCACTCCTTGGGGAGAGATCACCGGGGTCAGACGTTCTTACTGCTGAATTTTATAAAGACTATTCCAATATACTGGCTCTCCATCTCCTGGAGGTGTTGTGAGATGTGAGAGAGATAGGCTAGCTAAGACCCCTCCTTACAAAACGCCACTATTTCTGTCCTACTGAAACCGGACAAAGACCCCACTAATTTCACCTCCTATAGTCCTATTTCCTAATTAACTTGGACACAAAACTTACAATTCTAGCCAAAATAATATCAAATCGATTATATTCTCACTTAAGAGGGTTGGTGTCCCCAGAACAATCTGGATGCAGCCCCAAACATTTGACCTCTGACAACCTGCGTACTTTTTTTCTCTAGTACACCAGGTAAATCCAGAGCTCCCCGTGGTGGCTTACATTACTAGATGCTCACAAATCGTTTGACTTTCTTGATATGTGCTACCCTTTCACTGCATTATAAAGATTGGTGCTAGTAGAGGGCATAATCGCCTGGATTGCATTATTATACGTCAACCCAATGGCAAGAGTTAGAATAAATGGACAATTGACACCCATAATATAGATAAGCAGAGAAACTAGACAAGGATACTATCTATCCCCCTTCTTTTTGTGATTGCCATTGAACCCATGATCAGCATTAATAAAGAGAAGTATACTAATAGCAGGATACTAATCTCTGGGAGAAGCTATGTCTTCTCTCCATATGCAGACAATTTTGTATTATATGTTAAACATCCCAAACAAAATATTTCTGCTCTCGTCAGAGAATTTCTTTGTTTTGGGTGAGTCTCTGGACATCAGGTAAACCGAACTTTCTCTCCTTTTAGGAGCACCGCATTAACCACAACCAAGTCATGTTCTTTATCTTTTGATATTGGTATCATGTTATAGTAATTAAATTATAGTAATACATTTTTATTCTTTGCCGTTTTAATATTTTATCATATTTCTACAATTAATTGTGGTGATTAGTATTAGCTTTTATATTACAATATTTTGTTATGATATTAAGGGGGAAGATATGTGGTGTTAGCTATACTAGTTGTCTGGGTTACAGTTACTATGTGTGGAAGGATTCTAGAATACATAGATGGGGATGTCATTCTCACTGAGGGAGTTCGTTACTGCAGATGTTACCACTTGCTCCCCAATAAACCCTTGAATAATACTACACTGTATCCTACGTTATCACTACAGAGAGATGCTTTCTCTGAAAAAATGAAAGCGTCTTGTTGGATAGTGGTATGCTGTGACTAGTTGTCTGTCTAACAAACCTGTTAGTAAACTTCACTCATAAACCTCACTTTGACTTCCCTCTTTTAGGGCCTGAAGATCCAGTACGGTACTTGGGAGTAAAAATCCATAAGTATCTGACAAAAGTAGTACTAGAGAATTATGGACCTGCCCTAGTAAAATGCAAGATGAAGTGACCCGATCGCAATTCCTCCTTATTTCCAGGGCTTTAAGAATAGCCCTTGAAATGGCATGTCTATCCCAACTATTATATATTTTTCTCAACATTCTCTTCCGATTGTCTAGAAGAAAAAAAATTATGAGCATTAGAACGCTCTTCTTGAAATGTACTCAGGCAGATAAACAACCACAAATCAACTGGGGAACGTTGACTCTTCCTTACTCCAGAGGGGTATTTGGAGTCCCAAATTCAGAGTTATACTATTGGTCAGCCCATGCCCATTATGCCCCTGTTGGTACCATGTAGATGGCACACTCCCATAATATGCAATAGAGGTAAATATGGTACTACTCTCGGTCTTGAACACTGTTATTCAACAGCTTTCTACATGACCTATAGCAAGTGGTGGTACAGTAGCAAACACTTGCTATGCTTGGCATAAGCTAGTGCAAATGGTGAGACTGGACAAACTGTACTCACCCTCCTCCCCTTGCTTGACAACCCAACACTGACAGCCACTCTAGAATTGGAAGCAAAGCAGCAATTGAGGCAGTTAGGTTTGGCGAGAATAGGAGATCTACATGTAGATGAAGCATTTAGAACACCGGAACAATTCAAAGGCATTAGGGAGATGTCCCCTCTGGATATATTTCTGTACTTTAGATTGAGGCATGCAGTCCAGGCCCTCTACCCCGATTTTCCAAATGAGTCATCCTATTAGATGCGAAATTGATCTAGGTGGAAAAATCACTCACTCGGTATGGTACTATTATTGCTCACAGACAAGTGAGGTCTCACACAGTAGTAGACATAGATTAATCCATTTCACATTCTTACATAGACTACATGACACCCTAGCCAGATTACACACTGTAGGCTTGGATGTGCAACCAGAATGCCCAGATTTAAATATTCCACTGCAGATTTCACACACCTGGCCTGGACTTGCTCACAAGTAGCTGACTTTTGGACACGTGTTTTTGCGACACTCACTAAGATGACAGCTTCCAAAATCAAAGCTTCATCACTGATAGAACTAAAGGGTTATGTTTAAGAGATACCCAACGCAGTGAAATGATTTGTGACCTTGCATATTGGCCCAGCGAAGGGTGACTATTAGATTGGGTAACTGCCCCCACAATATCAGACGGGGTAAAAGGTTTAATCTTCTGCAATAATGCTGCTGAACCTTAGGCTGAAACCCTACCAATTACCTCACACCTGAGCGATATTTGGAACCCCCTTAGACAATATCTTTCATTTTAGATCAAAGGACAAATTGCTTAAATATGGTGTCCCCCAGGGTTCGTACCTTGGCCCAACTTTATTCAATGTATGTATGTCCCACCTTATTACGCTTATCAAATCATTTGTTATCTCCACCATGTCTTACACGGATGATACACAACTGATTCGTATCCTTGAAAAGAATTCCTTCAGCTCTGAGCAAAATAAAAAAAAACTGCCCTAGCTAAAACGCAGATAAAATGGAAATTTTACCTTTTGGGAGAACAACCAGTTCTCTATCTTGGATTGATGGCCAGACAATCATGATAACTTTGGAGTCAAGTTCGATAATGATTTGTCATTTTACCCCCATGTAAATACCGTGTCAGGAGTATGTTTTTCTGTGATCCTCTAAAATGTTTGTTGACTTTCTACCTTTCTCAGCAAGGTAGTCAGTTGTTCATGCTCTGATCTCCTCAAGGCTTGACTATTGCAATAGTCTCCTCTCGGGTCTGCCTCATTATCTGATTCAGAGTCTACAGGGTACAAAATGTTGCAGCGAGTCTGGTACTTCAACTCCCTCGTCAAAGCTCCAACACAGAGGGTTTGCAGGAGCTCCATTGGCTACCATCTGGTAAACTGATTCCTGTTAAAGTTTTAACTATTGTGTACAGGGCCTATTATCAAACCGGTCCCAAATTCCTCTCTGATCATCTTGTTCCCTACTGGCCACCAAGAACGTTGAGGTATGCCTTTAATAGTCTTCTAGCTATTCCAAAGTTCAGGGTACAAACTAGGGGTGGCAGATCTATATCTGTTCTCGGGGCAAAGGCATGGAACAGTCTTCCTCTCGCTTTAAAGCAACCTAGCCAGCTGCCAACATTGCTACTTTCAGAAAGCTTCTGAAAACCTGGCTGTTCACTCAATCTTAAGTGTTTATTTTCTGGAGGGACAGGTTTCTTTCTTTTGTTTCAGTGTTGTTAGTGCTGAGATGCCTCTCGAGTTTCCAGGCTAGTATTAAGTCTTCACTGTGTACATCTTCTCCTTTGGTTTCTATTTACAAAATGAATAATAGTAAATGATATTTCTGAATTGGGAGTCAGATACGGGTGGCTTCTTCAATAGAGAGTATCTGAGCCCTTTTGGGCTGAAATGGTTGACATTAATAATGTAGATACATCTGGTTGTTACGCTTTACAAATTCCAAACTCATTCATCTGACTTGAGGAGGTAACTCCATTAATTATCGAATAAGAGATAGTCCATCAATTAACTTGTAGAGCGACTCAGACATGTTACAAGTGTACCAACTTTTGGATTTTATGATGTAATACTAGTACAAGGTTATCTGTAGCTACCATAATGACACAATGAGTAGTGTAAATTATCAATCCTATGAATATTGATGTCTTGGGTATCCCTGGTTGTATTTCTTGCATTGTGGGGACTCATGATGTACTCCTGTTATGCCAAGATTGTAAATTCTGGAGAAAGTCATGCGAAGAGCTCATACAAAATTAAATCATTTTATTTGAATGGCTAGGATTATATTTGCCACTTTACCCACTCTTTTTGACAAAGAAACCCTGGTATATCCCCCAACACTGATGCAAAAGATTGATGGTTGATTGACCTAAGTTTTTTATTGGGTTGTTGTGATAAAATAAAGCGAAATAAAAAAAAAATCTCTGCCAAATGGTATGCTAGATTGTGCTGGAATCTTATGTATTTTCTTGCTTATCGACCTCCAAAACAGAGGTTCATCTGCAGTGGAGGCAGTACTGTTTATAATCTATAGACCAAGGCTATCTTTCTGCAAATGTGCTCGGCCATCTTCCTCTATCATCCATGTCTGTTGAGATAACCAACAGGTTAGAATTTTTGGAGACGAGTGTAACTACCCTCATTCATTTTACAAAACGCTCATGAACAAGTCACTTCCGTGGGGGGCGAGAAGATGGCCAGAGGTGAGCTCTGTGGTTGGCAGCATTATGCCTGAGCTCCAGGTATAGCTGTCTCGCTGAGGATGGAGTGATACACCTGAATACTTGATTTTAACAGTTTTTCCGAAGAGGCAGACTTTTTCAGTAGTCATACTTGCCTTTCAACAATCTTAAACAAAGAAACAAGGAGGTGAAGAAGGCGGCTACTCAGTGCATCAGCATGTATCACAGAGTAGCAACAATGGCTTTAACTCTACCACTCTGGCCTGGTTTAGCACCCATAACCAGGCTAGATAATTGAATTACATCCAAACTTATCTGAATGAAAAATCAGCAAACCATCACTGATATGATTGTGGAGGCTTAGTGGTGGTGGGAGCCATACTTTGAAACTTGTGAAATCAACCAGCCACACACGTTACTAGATACTGCAGCCCAATTTGCTGTTTACTGCTACCTATCACTTCTTTGCTACAAGGGGCTGCAGTGAAATGGTGTAAGTGATGGATATTGGTTATACTCACCATATAACAAGACTTCACTGCACCGCTCCTTCTGGATCACAGGGTGCAAATGCGATGAACCAGGAAGATATTCCAGGTGGTGATTCTGGTAAAGTCAGCAAAAGTTCAATTTTGGATTCGAAATCTGAAGGGGCTACACTGTTGCAAGATATCTCAAACAATATGCAGGAGAAACAATATATTGCTGGTAGAATGACTCGACAACATGCTGGAAGGGAAGCCTGCAAAGATGCTATCCTGCCGAATACTTTTGCTACCAGTGAGTACGGTATTGGGAGAAGGGGCAATAAAAAGAAAATACTATGTTTTAAGACACTGGTTTAAAGAAAGATTTGAAATGTGTAAGAGAATCTTGGCATAAAATCAGTAATCATAAAAAGGGCAGCAAACGTGGAAAAAGATATGAGCCTAACTTCTAGAGCTGTCTCAAGCAAGGTAAGTGGGAATATTGGGTCAACTGTGTATGTTAATAATGACATATACATGCAGCCTTTGGCAGGGAGAGGTAGAGGCCAATATCTAATTCTGAAAGAGTGACTTTAGGGACGTCCTATAGTGTTTAGCCATTTGTGAATACTATGGCTAAACACCTCGACTGATCATTCTAAATCAATGGCAGCCCAACAGGCTAATCCGTTACTAAAGGATATAGATGGGCGAAGGGGCTCAAACAGTATAATATGATATGAATCAATTGAAATAGAGCCCACTAAAAAGATGCAGAGTTCTGATGGCACTGACTTGTTGAATTCTAGTCCCATAGCATTGACATCATATGACAGTACAACATTGGATCCCAGCACTACTAGTAATATTCTCAACATTGCTAATCAAGAACCCAGTGCTTGCTCACAGCATACCACTATCCAACAAGACGCTTTCATTATTTCAGAGATAGCATCTCTCTGTAGTGATAACGTAGGATACAGTGTAGTATTATTAAAGGGTTTATTGGGGAGCAAGTGGTAACATCTGCAGTAACGAACTCCTCAGTGAGAATGACATCCCCATCTATGTATTCTAGAATCCTTCCACACATAGTAACTGTAACCCAGACAACTAGTATAGCTAACACCACATATCTTCCCCCTTAATATCATAACAAAATATTGTAATATAAAAGCTAATACTAATCACCACAATTAATTGTAGAAATATGATAAAATATTAAAACGGCAAAGAATAAAAATGTATTACTATAATTTAATTACTATAACATGATACCAATATCAAAAGATAAAGAACATGACTTGGTTGTGATTAATGCGGTGCTCCTAAAAGGAGAGAAAATTCGACAGCAATAACATCACTCATCTGGCCATGTACAAAGTACAATAGCAATAACATTGCTACGATTCATACAATGTTTTGCTAATGGTTCATACAGTGTTTTTAATAAAAGGAAAAAACCCACATTTCCCTCATCCCACAACAAAATCTTTAAATTTTGCAGGATTGGGTGGTATCAGGTTTCATTACCGAGTTTGTCACCTCAGCATGTTCCCTTGTAAACTCAGTAGGTCCCACAGGCTCTAAGCTGCGATCGTTCTCCTCCCTACTACTTTCATAAACCATTTGTTCAGCATTACAATTTCCAACATTCAGAGGTTGTGGATGCATCTCATGCTGGTTAGATTAGGGAACTATTTTACCTTCCTCCTCCCATAACCATGATTTTGTTTTTCCTGCTGTGCGCACTATTCTCTTGCTTTGATTTTGTTGCATCTAGATAATTTGCTGAAATGCCACGTTTTCCCATCACTCAGCTTATCTGAGCATCTATACACTTCTCTCACTTGAAATTGGTTAGAACATTTCCTATCTCCTTTCCTGATTTTCTTGTTAGACTTTACACGTACCCAGCCACCCTTTTCAAGAACAATTTATTTCACCCCATGCTTTTTACCATAATATTCCTTGTACGTTTTGTGTGCTTTCTCCAGATTAGCTCCAACCACCTCAGGAGACAATTTGTTATAGTGCTCTGGATACATCCATGCATTGTTGTCTTTAGTAAACGGTTCTCTTCCTTTGAAGATCAGGAACAGACTGGACCCCAAAACTGTAGGGAATTCTACATGCCCAAATCAATTTACACAGTTCTTTCTCCCAATCTTTCCCAGGATTGACAGATTGCACACTCCCCATTATCACTCTGTTAAATCTTTCTACTGCTGCAATTCCAACAGGATGATATACCGCAGTTTTTTTTGATCGGACACCATTCCTTGAAAGAAAGTTTTTCAATTTTTCTACAGTGAATTGGGGACCATGTCTCAAAATGGACTGAGGAATTCCTTCCCTCATGAAGATCTGCTCAAGAAAAGAAACTATGCTTAAAGAATCTACATTCTGACACACTTCTATTTCAGGCCATTTTGAATATAGGTCTAAAAGAACGACATTATTTTTTTGCACACCATTGCAATCTAGCACTGGATCATTCTGTACACAACTTTACGAATTTCTCCATGTCTAAATCTTCTCCTTGCCATCAATATGAAGTTTTAATTCTCCTTTTAGATTTAACTATTCTTCGATGACCTTCATGCATTATTTTAAAAATTACTGTTCTAAGTTCCCGGGGAGGTACTACTCTTTCGCTGCTCATTAAGAATCCTAAACTAGAGATGGACAATTGCTCCTTAAGTTCTTGAACTTTTTGCTGTCATTACTCAATGCGCTTTTGTTAGGCCAACCTTACAATACATACTCCATCACTGGACTCAATTCCTTATCTTCCTGATAGTTAGACACACATTCTTCTTTGGTGATAGCAACAGCCTCAGAATCTACACTCGCACTACTGTGCTCTACCCATTCATTGGAAGATAGTTCCCGCACTTGTAATGGAGATCTACTCAAATAATCTGCTACCTTATTCTTATGGCCTGGTAAATATGTTATGTTATGGCAATTTATTAAGTGCACGAATACCAAAAGGTGTCTTGGTGCTGGCTATCCTGAGCAATAGATCACCTATCCCTTGGTAATACATAACCAATTTTTAAGATTCTTCCTGAAGGTGGTTAGTATGGGCAAGGCCCTTAAACAGGTTGGAAAGCTGTTCCATGGTTTGCTGGATCCTGCGATGAAGCTTCTGCCCCCGAGTTTGTCTTTCAGATTCTGGAAAGCATAATGAGATTGGCCCGGACGAGCGAAGGAGTCTTTATTCAACCTCATAGGAATAATCTAAAAGAAGTAAGGGCATACGTGTTATGCAAGGAGTAGCTTTCGCTGAACCTTCGGTGGTCAATACTTTGACTAACAGTTTGTGATCTGTTCTCAACAAAAAATTCACCCCCACAGGTATTGTCTGAATTTCTCAGGGGCCCACACACATGCTAGCATCTCCTTCTCGGTGACCAAGTACTTTTCCTCTAAAGAGCAACAGAGAATGCGACGAAATGCAACAGTGCATTCCAATCCTTCACATGAAACTTGTGATAAAACCGCACCTAGCCCCTTACCACTAATGTCTGTTGTGAGTATAGTGCAAGCACTTGCATCAAACCCTTTTAAAGGAATGGCTGCACATATATCATTTTTGATTGTTTGAAATTCATTTTGCAAAATTCCATTCCACTCAAATCCTTGATGCACTTTAAGTAATTGTCTCAGATTAAACGTTTTCTAAGCAAAATTTAGAGTAGAACTCCGCTAGGCCTAAGAATGATCTAACATCATCTTTATTAAGGGGAGCAGGAGCCTCTCTAATTAACTCAACAATTTATTTTTGGGTGAAATCCCACTTCCACTTACCTCATGTCTATAAAAGTTGCATTTCTCCAGTTTGGCTGTCAATCCATATGTCTTCAGCTTATCTAACACAGCCTGCAAACTACCATCATGTTCCATTCTATTTCTTCCCATTATCAATATGTCATCTTGGAAATAAACCATGCCAGTAAGCCCTTTGAACAGTTTGTGCATCAATCTTTAAAAAACGACTGCAGCCGATGCTAAACCAAACGGCATGCAAATGAATCTATAGCAACCAAAGGGAGTAATAAATGCAGTGAGGTTTTTACTGTCAGGATGATGAACTACCTGATGGTAAGCTGATTTTAAATCGATAGTAGAAAACTACTTAATCCCTTTAGTTGTTGCAAGCAATTCGTCAATCCTTAGGAGAGGGAATTTATCCACCACAATATTTTAGTTCAAATCTAGTAAGTCAATGAAGAGCTGTTAGACAGGATATTCTTAGGCTGGTCTTTCTCCAGACCTTTTGCCTTTTACCTCATGTTTTGCTGATTCTTTTGTTGGCCTTAGGACTTTGAGCACTTTACCACTGATAACCAATGCTAAAGTGCATATGCTTCTCCCCTAAACATGGTGACATTGGTGAATACCTGATTGCATTTTGATTTATTAGTAAGTCCCTTGTCAAGTGCTAAAACATATACCCAGGGCATGTAAGTCAAATGCTACTAGTGGGCCTCCAGCACTGGTTGTACCACCCACATAAGTAGCCTTTCAAAACTGTCTCCGGTCTGCCACTACAGGACCTGTGTGTGCAGTTTGCTGCCACTTCAACTTGACATTTAAAACTACTTGGCAAGCCTTAAATCCACCTTTTATTATATATATGTCACCCCTAAAGGAGGCCCTAACTAACCCTAAGGGCAGGGCACCATATAAGTGAAAGGTAGGACATGTGTGTTTAAACTTTACATGTCCTGGTAGTGACAAACACCCAAATTCGTTTTCACTACTGTGAGGCCTAACCCTCTCATAGGCTAGCATTGGGAATTCCTTAATACTATTTTAAGCTGTAATTCCTGAAAGGAGTTGCTTTTTCATGTTTCATAGCTTTGGAGTGGTAATGATAAATCCTCCTAACCGGTGAAGTTGGATTTAGCATTACAGTTTTAGAGATGCCACTTTTAGAAAGTGGACATTTCTCTGCACTTACTGCTCTGCATGCCTTACAGCCTGTCTCCAATACATGTCTGGGGTGGGTGACAGCCACACTTTGTGCATTCCCCCTAGACAGCCACAACACAGGAAGGATAGGTGTGTCTGAGCACCCATCTACATACATCTGCATTCTGATGGCCTTGCCTGGACTGGATGGAACGGAGGGGCTAACACTTCACTTGAATAGGCAGTGTCCTGCCCCCACATAAAGGACTGATTACCACCCACAGATATCCTGACAGATGGGACTGGGTTGAAAGGGAAACTTGTGCACTTCAGAGAGCTGCTTTGAATTCACCCCCACATCAAAGGCACTTTTGGGTATAAGCATTGGGTCTCTGACCCCATCAAATTAGACACTATTGGTCTTGTAACTGAAGCTCTGCAGAAGAACTGCTGTGCTGCTTAAAGGACACAACTGGACTGCTGATCTGTTTGTTGCCCTGATGCTCTCTGACTGTGTCAAAAGGAGAGCTGGATTCTGCCTTCACCCCAAGTGATCTCCAAGGGCTTGTTGGCTTGCCTCCTGTTGCTTGAGATTCAGCGATATCAAAGTCTCTACCCCTTCTCCTGTGCCTGGCTCAGTGGAAGTGGCCCAGATACTTGCAACACAGATTTTGATACATCTCCTGTCTGCGTGTAGCAGAACCAGCGCATCGACCCAGTTGCGGGAGTAAAATCGGTGCATCGCCTCGGAACCAGCGCTTTGCCTCCAGAGATTGATGCATCAGACAGCGTATCACCGGTGCTGCAGCTTGGTGAGATCGACTCATCCCCTCAACTGCATGGCAGAATCCGGTGTATCACTCAATGCCTATCGACTCTGGCACCTGTCTTCGGAACTGACGCATCACCTCCTGCACCTGCGGCACTCGACATCAGTGTATCTCGCTGTTTGCGACCAGGAAAGGTACTTTGTTCACTGGGGCCTGCATAGGTCCTGTAGCTGGCCGGCGCTCCATTGCAGTTGGCCCGATCTTTGACTTTGCCCCGGTCTAGCATAACCTAAAGTTACCTTTTTTGCGCTACTTGCTTCTAAATGCTTTACTGCATTATTCCTTTAAAATTAAATATCTCAAGTTCTATATATTGGATTTATGTCATTTTGGTCTTGTTTTGTTCAGAATATAATAATCTATTTTTCTTGTGTTGTGTTATTGCGTGAGTGTGTTGCAGTCTGACTGCTTTGTGCCAAGCTACCAGAGGGTGAGCACAGGTTATGCTTTAGTGCATGGGTACTCACAAACTTTCTCTCGGGGGCCAAATTTACAGTGTGGTTTGTGGCCGAGGACCGCACCGGTGGGGGCGGGGTCAGTGGGGGAGGGGGGCGGGGCTAGAGCAAAAAAAAAACTATGACCATGAGTTTGAACACAGGCCCCTGCAGAGGACGCCCTCGTCCACTGAGCCACCAGACCCGGCATACACACATCTCTATCTCTCTCTCTCTCTCTGTCTCCCTCCCTCTCTCTATCTCTCCCTCCCTCCCTCTCTCTATCTCTCCCTCTCTCTCTCCGTCTCCCTCTCTCTCTCTCACTCTCTCTCTCTCCCTACCTCCCTCCCTCCCTCTCTCTCTGTCTCCCTCTGTCTCACTCACTCTGTTTGTCTCTCTCTCTGTCTCCCTTCCTCTCTCTCTCTGTCTCCCTCCCTCTCTCTGTCTCCCTCCCTCTCTCTCTCTCTCTCCCTCCCTCTGTCTCCCTCCATCTGTCTCCCTCTGTCTGTCTCTGTCTGTCTCCCTCTGGCTGTCTCCCTCCCTCTGTCTGTCTCCCTCCCTCTGTCTCCCTCTATCTGTCTCCCTCCCTCCCTCTGTCTCCCTCTATCTGTCTCCCTCCCTCCCTCTGTCTCCCTCTATCTGTCTCCCTCCCTCCCTCTGTCTCCCTCCCTCTGTCTGTCTCCCTCTGTCTCTCTCTGTCTCCCTCCCTCTGTCTCCCTCTCCCTCTGTCTCCCTCCCCCTCTGTCTCCCTCCCCCTCTGTCTCCCTCCCTCTGTCTCCCTCCCTCTGTCTCCCTGTCTCTGTCTCCTTCTGTCTCTGTCTCCCTCTGTCTCTGTCTCCCTCCCTCTGTCTCTGTCTCCCTCTCTGTCTGTCTCCCTCCCTCTCCCTCTCTCTGTCTCCCTCCCTCTGTCTGTCTCCCTCCCTCTGTCTCCCTCTGTCTCTGTCTCCCTCCTTCTGTCTCCCTCCTTCTGTCTCCCTCCCTCTGTCTCTGTCTCCCTCTTTCTGTCTCCCTCTCTCTCTGTCTCCCTCCCTCTGTCTCACTCTCCCTCTCTCTGTCTCCCTCTGTCTGTCTCTCTCCCTCCCTCTGTCTGTCTGTCTCCCTCCCTCTGTCTCCCTCCCTCTGTCTCCCTCCCTCTGTCTGTCTCCCTCTGTCTGCCTCCCTCCCTCTGTCTCCCTCCCTCTGTCTCCCTCTCCCTCTGTCTCCCTCCCCCTCTGTCTCCCTCCCCCTCTGTCTCCCTCCCTCTGTCTCCCTCCCTCTGTCTCCCTGTCTCTGTCTCCTTCTGTCTCTGTCTCCCTCTGTCTCTGTCTCCCTCCCTCTGTCTCTGTCTCCCTCTCTGTCTGTCTCCCTCCCTCTCCCTCTCTCTGTCTCCCTCCCTCTGTCTGTCTCCCTCCCTCTGTCTCCCTCCTTCTGTCTCCCTCCTTCTGTCTCCCTCCCTCTGTCTCTGTCTCCCTCTTTCTGTCTCCCTCTCTCTCTGTCTCCCTCCCTCTGTCTCACTCTCCCTCTCTCTGTCTCCCTCTGTCTGTCTCTCTCCCTCCCTCTGTCTGTCTGTCTCCCTCCCTCTGTCTCCCTCCCTCTGTCTCCCTCCCTCTCCCTCTCTCTGTCTCCCTCCCTCTGTCTGTCTCCCTCCCTCTGTCTCCCTCTGTCTCTGTCTCCCTCCTTCTGTCTCCCTCCTTCTGTCTCCCTCCCTCTGTCTCTGTCTCCCTCTTTCTGTCTCCCTCTCTCTCTGTCTCCCTCCCTCTGTCTCACTCTCCCTCTCTCTGTCTCCCTCTGTCTGTCTCTCTCCCTCCCTCTGTCTGTCTGTCTCCCTCCCTCTGTCTCCCTCCCTCTGTCTCCCTCCCTCTGTCTGTCTCCCTCTGTCTGCCTCCCTCCCTCTGTCTCCCTCCCTCTGTCTGTCTCCCTCCCTCTGTCTGTCTGTTGCCCTCTGTCTCCCTGTCTCTCTCCCTCTGTCTCCCTCCCTCTGTCTCCCTCCCTCTGTCTCCCTCTCTGTCTCCCTCCCTCTGTCTCCCTCCCTCTGTCTCCCTCTCTCTCTGTCTCCCTCTCTCTCTGTCTCCCTCTGTCTCCCTCTCTCTCTGTCTCCCTCTGTCTCCCTCTCTCTCTGTCTCCCTCCATCTCCCTCTGTCTCCCTCCCACTGTCTCCCTCTCTATGTCTGTCTGTCTCCCTCTGTCTCCCTCTGTCTGTCTCCCTCTCTCTGTCTCCCTCCCTCTGTCTCCCTCCCTCTGTCTCCCTCCCTCTATCTCCCTTTGTCTCCCTCTGTCTCTCCCTCTCTCTGTTTCCCTCTCTCTGTTTCCCTCTCTCTGTCTCCCTCCCTCTGTCTCCCTCCCTCTCCCTCTCTCTGTCTCCCTCTCTGTCTCCCTCCCTCTGTCTCCCTCCCTCTCCCTCTGTCTGTCTCCCTCTCTGTCTCCCTCTCTCTCTGTCTCCCTCTCTCGCTGTCTGTCTCTGTCTCTCTCTGTCTCTCTCTGTCTCTGTCACCCTCTGTCTCTGTCTCCCTCTCTCTCTGTCTCCCTCTCTCTGTCTCCCTCCGTCTGTCTCCCTCCCTCTGTCTCCCTCCCTCAGTTTCCCTCTGTCTGTCTCCCTCTGTCTGTCTCCCTCTCCCTCCCTCTGTCTCCCCCGACTCCCTCCCTCTGTCTCCCTCTGCCTCCCTCTGCCTCCCTCTGTCTCCCTCCGTCTCCCTCTCTCTCTGTCTCTCCCTCTCTGTCTCCCCCTCTCTGTCTCCCCCTCTCTGTCTCCCTCCCTCTGTCTCCCTCCCTCTGTCTCCCTCCCTCTGTCTCCCTCTCTCTGTCACCCTCTCTCACCTCACCCCGCGTGTGTGTGTGTCAGCCCGGGCTGAGACAGCTTCCCGGGAACACACACAGCCGCACCCGAGTACTTCACAGGTCTTTAAAAGACCATTCACTTGTTAATGAGGCTTTGTTGTATTTCACCTCTTCTATACAACAAAGCCTCATTAACAAGTGAATGGTCTTTTAAAGAATCGCCTGGCCCCCATAGAGCAGAGTCTCTCAGAGTCCGCGCTGCTGCAACCGGCGGTGTTTGCTGACACTTTAAAAAAAACAAAAAAACACAGGTACGATGTCTGCAAGGTCCGCGGGCCGCCAAGGAAGGCTTGCCGGGCCGCTGGCGGCACGCGGGCCGTACTATGAGTACCCGTGCTTTAGTGTGTATCTAGCTTAACCTGACTAGACTGGTGGTTCCTGCCTGGCCTCGGTGAATACCTCAGCCAACCAGAAATCCCATTTCTAACAAGAGCATTATCCACCCTTTGGCTTTTCTAGCAACTACTATGGGTGCAAGCCACTCCGCACATTCTACCTGATCAATGATGCCCTTACTTTCCACATGCAATAGTTCATTCTCTACCTCATCTTTGACACTCAGAGGAATATGTCTAACTTTGTGACTTACAGGAATGGTCTTATCCTTAAGCACAATTTTGTGTATGAACCCTTTTAGTTCCCCAACAGTTCCAGAAAATACATCATGAAAGTCATCCTTAAGTTTATCCCCTAATTCTTTTTCAGGGTCTTCTAGCAACAAAACCTGATCTATACTATTTGGATATAATTTTATTCATAAGGCACTTTGATCCATCCAGCCTAGAATTGAAGGTCCCACTTCAGCTACATTCATGTTTTCTACAATTTCCTCCCTTTAAATTCAAAATGCAAGGTTCTGTACCCTACCATGGAAAGGTTGTCTCCTGTAAAAGTCACAGGGTGTATATCAGTTTCCTCTAAATTGTCACCTAACTCTTTAAGGAACTTATCTACCCAGACATTTATTATGGTATATGGTGATCCAGAGTCTGCTACTGTACCCATCCCAACACTTACAATTTTTATCTTACACATAGGTTTATTCTTATATGTGACATCAAGACTTAACACAGGATCGCTAACACACAAACTCCTTCTGACTCACTCAAATTGTCATTTTCTTCCTTATCTGATTCAGACCTCTCAGACACCAACTTAACCATGTGAACTTTCCTCTTGTCCTTTTTTCTACATACTTTGGCAAAATGTCCAGTTACTCCACAATAAGAGCATTTTGCTTTTACAGCAGGACCGGATTTATCTTTTGCCAAATGGTCTTTACTACCACACCTAAACCAGCTGAGATGTTTGTCTTTAAATAACCCTGTTCTACTGCTTTTATCACTGTCACTTTCTTTCTTTGGTCCAAGTTTCACATTTGACACTTTCCAAACAGACACATTTTCTCTGTACCTTAGTACTTGAAGAAGATGTTGCTGCTTTGTCACATCTTTTTGAAAGCTCACTTTTTAACAATTGCTACTATATCTTTAAGAGAAGAATCACCTCTGAGTCTATCTTGCAAGTTGTAATCATTAGTGTGCACGATGATCTGATGATCTGGTTACAGATGAATTCATCATGCAAAGCACCAAACTTGCAAGATACAGCTAGTTTTTTAAGTGCCAATACATAGTCCTCTATCGGTTCCAATTTCCCTTGTTTCCTTTGAAAGAAGTCAAATCTATCAATAGCTGCACAAACAGCTGGCTGACAAGAGTTGTCTAGATCCTCTAATGCATTTGAAAAAACATTACCTACATCTTCCATTCTAGATTTTTTTCTCCATTTGATTGTACACATGTAAACCTTCAGGACCAAGACTATGTAATAAATGGTTTTTTTATCTAGAAGCCAAAAATTCTTCTGAAACCTCCTCCTCAATAGCCTCAATATAATTAAGAAAGTATTCCTTCCATTCAGGCCATTTCATTTGGGGCTCTCCCGGAAATGGAAGACGAGGCTTTAACGAAAATGTGTGGGCACACATGGTACAATTTAAGCATTCACAGTAGCATATAACAATACAATAGCAGGTGAAAATGCACAAAGAAAACTGTTAAGGTCTAAAAGTGAGCAACTCCTTAAATATAGAATTGTCCTTTTTTCTACATACTTTGGCAAAATGTCCAGTTACTCCACAATAAGAGCATTTTGCTTTTACAGCAGGACCGGATTTATCTTTTGCCAAATGGTCTTTACTACCACACCTAAACCAGCTGAGATGTTTGTCTTTAAATAACCCTGTTCTACTGCTTTTATCACTGTCACTTTCTTTCTTTGGTCCAAGTTTCACATTTGACACTTTCCAAACAGACACATTTTCTCTGTACCTTAGTACTTGAAGAAGATGTTGCTGCTTTGTCACATCTTTTTGAAAGCTCACTTTTTAACAATTGCTACTATATCTTTATGAGAAGAATCACCTCTGAGTCTATCTTGCAAGTTGTAATCATTAGTGTGCACGATGATCTGATGATCTGGTTACAGATGAATTCATCATGCAAAGCACCAAACTTGCAAGATACACACAATTTCTATCGGTTCCAATTTCCCTTGTTTCCTTTGAAAGAAGTCAAATCTATCAATAGCTGCACAAACAGCTGGCTGACAAGAGTTGTCTAGATCCTCTAATGCATTTGAAAAAACATTACCTACATCTTCCATTCTAGATTTTTTTCTCCATTTGATTGTACACATGTAAACCTTCAGGACCAAGACTATGTAATAAATGTTTTTTTTATCTAGAAGCCAAAAATTCTTTTGAAACCTCCTCCTCAATAGCCTCAATATAATTAAGAAAGTATTCCTTCCATTCAGGCCATTTCATTTGGGGCTCTCCCGGAAATGGAAGACGAGGCTTTAACGAAAATGTGTGGGCACACATGGTACAATTTAAGCATTCACAGTAGCATATAACAATACAATAGCAGGTGAAAATGCACAAAGAAAACTGTTAAGGTCTAAAAGTGAGCAACTCCTTAAATATAGAATTGTGAATTATTAAAAAGTATTTCTACTACTTGCACAATACATTAATTGTCACAGTGCTATGAGCATATAATAAGGAATTAGAGTGACACACGAATGAGGTGTGAGTATCACCGTATGATTAAAAATTACAACCGACTCACTGTAAACCCAATTTCCAGGTGTGCGTGTCACCGTATTTTCAAGTCTTACTCCTTAACAAGCACTAATGATGCGCTGTTCGAAGTGGTGCTGAAGTGTGCGTTCCACCATTCCAAATGAATGCAGACACACTGACGCTGACACGCTGAGAACTGAGGCTGACACGCTGAGGTTTCCTTCGATGTGTGGTTAAAACTGACGCTGAGGTGTGCGTGTCTCCATTCACAGGGTATGTTGACATGCTGATATTTCTTTTGCGGAGAGCCACTCCTACTGTCTAACATACGCACTTCCGTTGCACATTGCACATGCTCTATCATGAAGTGTTATTCCACACTCCCTTGACAACTCTACATTAGCCGCAACACTACGTCAGCCACTCGCACACACTACATGCGCCTGCAATTGGATCTGCATTGCCTCAGTTGTTCCTTGCTCCTATTGCAGCGCTACATCAGACTTGGACGTGCGCACCCTTTAATATTCCTAGCATGCAATTGTCACGCACGCTCTTTCTCGCGCTTTTGGTTCGCGCTGCTGTAGTCTTGTGCCGGGACGCACCCTAAATGATAACAGCTGCTTGCTCTCCCCCTTTAAAAAATAGTTAAAACGTCCCCAAATTCTCCCACAAGGTAATAATTAAATAATGTAATCCTCATAGATCCTTATGAAGATGAAATGACATAGGGCCTCTACCAGGAACTGCTGAACCAGATAATTGAAGAAGTGCACAGCGGTGCAGCGCTGACAATCTCGTACTCCAGACAGCATCACTACGGTCAGGTAAGCACCATAACTCGTCACCAATTTGTAGTGATAACGCAGGATACAGTGTAGTATTATTCATGGGTTTATCATGGGTTTAATGTGTGCAGTAACAAACTCCCTCGGTGAGAATGACATTCCCATCTATGTATTCTAGAATCCTTCCACACATAGTAACTGTAACCCAGACAACTGGTATAGAAAACAACACATACTCCAGAATATGTTCTCACCAATAGAACTGCATGATCCTGAGGGTGATTATTTTCGTAAACTAGCAGGGAGGAAGGAATACACAGAAAAGCAAACTTCTGATTCTGTTTTCAAAACTCTACAGCCAGCAGCTTTGCCCACTTCTGATAGGTCTGCCCCTCACTTTAATTACTTGATTGACCATTTGGATTATCAGTCTGAAGGGTTGGCTATAGGTCTCAAGATTAGTTCCAATTCACCAGATGAATCTAATGAATGGTCACGTATTTAAGAAAAAAACTGGAAAGATAATGGAGCATGTGCTGGCCATCAGATATAATTAACACATGACAAGAATTCTTTGTCATGGCAAATATTTAAAACGACACAAGACATTAAACGGTGAACTTCATTTGGGCAAGGAAATTCACCATATACATGATAAATTAGATGATGCTAACTATAAAATGGTTGCCTTCCCTAAACAGTTGGATAAATCAAGAGGAAAGGTAAACCAGACCATTTCCACAGGTAAGAATCAATATGATGAGACTACAACAGCTATGAATAAACTTAACAGGAAAAACGAAGATCTTGAAAACAAGTCACGTCATAGCAATTTGAGGGATATCAGCATTCCATAAGGACTGAAGGTCTCAAACTCACTCTCCATGATACTCAACGATATGATTAATGAAGCTGTTTTGGCAAATGAAGTTAAGCACTATTTAACAATAATTAAAGCTCACTGAGTTCCCTTTCAGCAAAAACCCAATAGTATTCGACCCCGCGTGGTTCTGGCTTTTTTGATTATTTAATAATTGGAAAAATACTTGCTAGAGCCAGAACTGTATGCAATTTAAAAAACAAGATTGGTTTCACATTTAGCATTTATCCAGGTATGGCTTTTGAAACGGCACAGTGTAAACAGTAAATGAGGATCGTAAGCCCTAAGATGAAAGCATGTACAGGCCCAGATTGTACAACAGTCAAATATAAAAAATGTATGAGAATAATACAATTTACATTGGTTCATGAAGTTGACAAGGTACAGAAATATGTATCCAAAATGAAAGACACTTGAAAGTCTAAATAAGGCAGTTTTTCAATATAGGTGATAGGAACTTCAGCAGAGGGCCGGACAACTACACCTGCTCTCTGCTTACAGGATGCTTACCAATACATCCATTAAAAGAAAGGTTGTACTCAACCACTTCCTAGACCACGGGGAGTTGGAGGAGGTTTAAGTATGGAAGGTGTGATGGGTTGGGGGATGAAATATATCTCAATACTATACAAGAATTTATTTTCTTTAATAGACATTTAGCTTCATCTATAATATGGTGTTGGATGCTATGTAGGCCACAATATATGATGCTAGCACTAATTATATTATTATTATATATTATAATTGTTAGAAATGGGATCTCTAGTTGGCAAGGGCTTGCACCTTTGTCCAAGTAGGGACCCTTCTTCCTAGTCAGGGTAAGGGTGTTACACTCGTGAAGTAACCCCTGCTCACCCTCGTGGTAGCTTGGCACGAGCAGTCGGGCTTAATTCAGAGGCAGTGTGTAAAGCATTTGCACATAACCAACAGTAATACAGTGTAAGCACTACAAACGGACACCACACCAGTTTAGAAAAATAACCAATATTTTATATACTCAAGACCAATTACGACAAAAATCCACAATACTATACTTTACGAATGAATACTTGATACGTTAACTTCTTCTTTGCAGGAATAGCACAAAAGCAAAGTTCGTACGAGTCGGTAGCTCCGTCCGAGCCTACCGTGATGCTGAAAACCACAGAGTCTAACAGTTCCAGCCGACCGCGTCGATACGGGCCAGCAGAGTCGTGAACAGACTCGGTTACAGTACCTTTCTCGTGGTGGCTGGTACGGAGTGTACGAGCCGGTCGGCGTTCGTCGCGGTTGCGGTGCAAGACGGAGCGATGCAAGGTGCGGTGTCCCTCGATGCGGTGCAGGCAGCGGCTCGATGAGCGTCGTGCAGACGGAGTCGGTGAGTCCAAGGCGTGCGATGCAGGGTGAGACGATGCTCGATGCGGTGCTGACAGGTTGCGATGCAGGTGACCTAGCCGGAGTGCGGGAGCTGGCTGACGTGCGAGCGGTGCCCCAAATGCGATGCGGTCACGACTCTTGAGCCAGTTGCAGCGACAGCGTCAGTCTGGTCCGGCTGGCCCAGTGAAGCGATGCGATGCGAACGGCGGTGCCCACAGGTCACGGTGCAAGCAGCGGCTCGATGTTGGCGGCGTCGGACGTTGCCCACGGTGAGACCAGGGTTGCGATGCGAAGCGGGGCGATGCGGTCTGTGGTGCAAACAGGTCACTGGCCAGGGATGGATTCGGTTGACGGAGTCGGTTGCAGTTCCCTTCCTCTGTGGCAACTGAAACAGCGTTCCAGAAGCGGTACCCAGAGGCTTGTGAAGTCTTTGTAGTCCCTGAGACTTCTTAACAGGAGGCCAGCTCGGTTTCAGGCCCTTGGAGATACTCAGCACAAGTTTGTAGAAAGTTCAGTCCAGTCCTTTCACTGCCCAAGGCAGAAGCAGCAGCTGCAGGCCAACCCAACAAAGCAACAACACAGCAAAGGGGCAGTACTCCTCCTGGCAGCTCTTCCAGCTCTTCGTCTTGGCAGGTTCCTTGATTCCAGCGAGATCTAAATTCATGGGGTCAGGGCCCCAATATTTATATCCCAAATTCCTTTGTTCTCTGAAGGCAGAGAGGCCTTTGCCTAGTCCAAACCAGTTCTGGAGCACTTTGTTGACAAGTCTCCGTCCCTTCTTTCAGTGAGTAGGCCAGGGACATCAGACGCACCACAGGAGGTGGAGCCAGCATTGTGGAGGGAAGGCACTGTCCTATTCAGGGCCCAGGTGCGACCCCTCCCACCCATCTACATGTAGATCTTGCTATTCAGCCCTGCGCTGACTCACCCTGTCTCCTGGCATCCCCCAGCCCCTGTCACTCACACTCCAGACAAGGAATACACAACCTCGCAGAGGCAGGCTTGGATGGTTAGACAAGAAAATACCCACTTTCTAAAAGTGGTATTTTCAAACACAGAATGTTAAAACCAACTTCACTAAAAGATGCATTTTATCATTCTGAGTCCAGGCATACTAAACTCGAATTTCTACCATGTTCCCGGGGTCAGTTAGGATTATAAGCTGTAATAATCAAAACGGCCCGTTCTGGCCTAGGGGAACAGGTAGCCTTGCAATAGTGAAAAACGAACTAGGCTGTAATTCACTCTCAGGACATGCCGCACACACCCGGGCATGTCCTACCTTTCGCATACACCGCACCCTGCCCACAGGGGTACCTTGGGCCTACCTTAGGGGTGACTAACATGTAGCAAAGGGAAGGTTTAGGGACTTGCAAGTGTGGGCACTTGCCAAGTCGACATGGCAGCCCCAGGCTGCGCACAGGCTCTGCGTTGGCAGGCCCGAGTTACACTTTACGGGCTGTTTGCGTGGGTGGCACAATCCAGTGCTGCAGCCCACCAACAGCATTTGGTCTATAGGCCCTGGCACTCGCAGTGCACTTTACAAGGGACTGACACATAAACCAAATAGGCCAATCATGGAAACACTAATCCATAACACATTTTATACAGGAGCACTTGCACTTTCCCACTGGACCGCAGTGAGGAAAGTGCGCAGAATCATTACACCAGCAAAACAGAGTCAAAACCGGGAGGTCAGAAAGCAAAAAGTCAGGGGAAACACGCCAAAAGATGCCAAGTCTAACACATGTCCCCTCCAGCTGAAAGTAGGGAGAACTACCCAACCCCATTGGAGTTCTCTTCACTAAGGCGGAAGAACCTGGACAGACCATCTGCGTTGGCGTGTTCTGTACCAGGACGGTGTTCCACCGTAAAGTCCATTCCCTGTAGGGAGATGGACCACCTCAGCAGTTTTGGATTCTCACCCTCATTTGCATCAACCATCTGAGGGGCCTGTGGTCTGTCTGAACCCGGAAGTGAGTCCCAAACAGGTATGGTCTCAACTTCTTCAGCGCCCAGACCACAGCAAAAGCTTCCCTTTCTATGGCACTCCACCTCTGTTCCCTGGGAAGTAGTCTCCTGCTAAGGAAGACTACAGGCTGATCCAGGCCCTCTTCGTTCAGTTGTGAGAGCACCGCTCCCACACCATGCTCTGAAGCGTCAGTCTGCACGACAAATTCTTTGGAGAAGTCAGGTGCCTTGAGCACGGGCGCCGTGCACATGGCTGCCTTCAGGGCATCAAAAGCTTTCTGGCAGGACTCAGTCCAGATCACTTTCCTGGGCTGCCTCTTAGAGGTCAGCTCTGTTAAGGGGGCAACGATGGTGCCATAGCCCTTAACAAATCTCCTATAATAGCCGGTGAGACCTAAGAAGGCTCTCACCTCTGTCTGGGTCTTGGGGGCTCCCAAGCCAGAATGGTGTCAATCTTGGGTTGTAGGGGCGCCACCTGGCCGCTTCCTACCTGGTGTCCCAAGTACACCACAGAACCCTGCCCGATCTGGCACTTACTGGCCTTGATCGTGAGGCCTGCACCTTGCAGAGCCCTCAACACTTTCTCAAGGTGCTGTAAATGTTCTTCCCAGCTGGAACTGAACACAGCAATGTCATCCAGGTAGGCGGCACTGAAATCCTCCAGCCCGGCCAACACCTGATTGACCAACCTCTGAAAGGTGGCAGGGGCATTCTTCAACCCAAAGGGCATCACCCGGAATTGGTAATGACCTTCTGGGGTTGAGAATGCTGATCTCTCCTTGGCCCCATCGGTTAAGGCAATCTGCCAGTACCCAGACGTCAAATCAAACGTGCTGAGGAACCGGGCAGCTCCCAACCGATCAATGAGCTCATCAGCTCTGGGGATGGGGTGCGCGTCAGTCCTGGTGACGGCATTGAGCCCACGGTAGTCCACACAAAACCGGAGTTCTGGAGTGGCACCGGGCGCCGCAGCCTTTGGGACCAAGACCACTGGGCTGGCCCAAGGACTGTGGGAGGGCTCAATCACCCCTAACGCCAACATCTTAGAGACCTCCTCCTTAATGCTGGCTCTGACCCGGTCAGTCAACCTGTAAATCTTGTGCTTCACAGGAGGGCTGTCACTAGTGTCCACGTCATGGGTACACCAGTGAGTAACACCAGGGGTCAGAGAGAACAGTGGGGCGAACTGTCCCAACAACTGGCGACAGTCCCCCTGCTGCTCCTGAGTCAGAGTAGGGGAGAGGATCACACCCTCTACTGACCCATCATGCTCCTTGGTAGACAGGAGGTCAGGGAGAGGCTCGCTCTCCTCTTCCACCCCATCATCTGTCGCCAAGAGCATACTCACTTCGGACCTCTCGAAGTGGGGCTTGAGGCGGTTCACGTGAAGGACCCTCAAAGGGTTCCTTGGAGCCTGCAAATCCACCAGGTAGGTGACGTCACTTTTGCGCTCCTTTACCTCATATGGCCCAGTCCACTTGTCCTGCAAGGCACAAGGTGCCACTGGGGCCATGACCCACACTTTTGCCCAGGTTGAAATTCGACCAGAGTGGCGTTCTGGTCATACCATCTCTTCATTTCTTCCTGGCTGGCTTCTAGGTTCGCCTGAGCGAGTTTCCTGAAGCGGGCAGTTTGGTTTCGAAAGGCCAGCATGTAGCTAAATACATCCTGGGGAGTTTTCCTGGGAGCTGCCTCCCAGCCTTCCTTTACCAAACTCAGAGGTCCTCTGACAGGGTGGCCATACAGGAGCTCAAAGGGGCTGTACCCAAGAGACTTCTGAGGCACCTCCCTGTACGCAAAGAGTAGGCATGGCAAGAGGACGTCCCACTTACGCCTCATGGGTTCTGTTAGACCCTTGATAATGCCTTTCAAGGTCTGGTTGAATCTCTCCACCAGACCGTTTCCTTGTGGGTGGTAAGGAGTGGTGAACTTGTAGGTTACACCACACTCCTTCCACAGGGATGTCATATACTTCGATATGAAATTGGTCCCCCTATCAGAAACCACCTCTCTGGGGAATCCCACACGGGAAAAGATCCCCATTAACGCCCGGCCCACCACTGGCGCCGTCGTTGTCCTGAGAGGGATTGCCTCCGGGTACCGGGTGGCATGGTCCACCAAGACCAGGATGTACCTGTTGCCCATGGCTGTCTTGGGATCCAGTGGCCCCACAATATCCATCCCTACCCTTTCAAAGGGTGTTCCAACAACAGGAAAAGGTTGGAGAGGAGCTTTGACCTTCCTCCCACTCTTACCACTTGCCTGGCAAGTTTGGCAAGACCTACAGTGTGCATCTGACTGCCTTCGCATTTGGGGCCAAAAGAAGTGTGTGACAAGCCTGTCAAAGATCTTGTCCTGCCCCAAATGTCCTGCCAAAGGCACGTCATGAGCCAGACCCAGTAGGAAGGTCCTGAAGCGCTGGGGTACCACCAGCACACGGGCTGACCCAGGCTCAGCAACCTTAGGCTCACTGTATAGGAGACCACTCTCCCAGTAGATCAGATGTGACCCGGACTGATTACCAGCTGCCTGGTCTGCAGCCTGCCGCCGCAGACCCTCCAGAGTAGGGCACTCGTTCTGCTCCCTGCAGAACTCCTCCCTGGTGGGACCCCCTTCTTGCTGCCAATGGGTCAGCTCAGAGATGTCTCCCAGTTCGGCTACCTGCTCCCCTGTAGGCACCGGGGCGTCCCCCTCGAGGTCCGCCTCCTCCCGGTCCGTGGGAACTTCGGGGGCCGGTTTCCCGCGCCCCTGCCCTTTCTCTTGGCAGGGACTTGGGCCACTGTTTCAGGCTCCAAGTCCTTTTGATCACCCTTTCTGGCTGCCATTGACCGAGTAGACACGCATGCCCACTCTGGCAACCCAAGCATCTCCAAGTGAGACCTGAGCTCAACCTCCTTCCATGAGGACTGCTCCAGGTCGTTCCCTAGCAGACAATCTACAGGCATGGTAGGGCTCACAACCACCCTCAAGGGACCTGAGACCCCCCCATTCAAAGGGAACCTGCGCCACCATACACTGGCGCTCAGAGTTGTCGACAGCAACTACTTGGTGGAATGCTCCTGGGACTACTTGCTTCTCAGACACCAGGTGACACCGGACTGAGGTCACACTGGCTCCAGTATCTCTGAGAGCCTCTACCCTGTTCCCATTAATGGTCACCCAGGTGCTATATTTCTTTGTGTTAGGGGGCACCTGGTTTCCTGGGACCATCTCACTGTCCCCTAGTGAGACAAGGGTCATTTCTGCAGGATCCCCACCCTCCTGTGGGCACCCCTCCTCCCCAAGCGCTACACTAGCCAACACTTTGGACTGTCCACCGGTGGGTGGCTGTGTCCCCTTCGGGCACTTGGGGTCCCCCTTAAAGTGACCTACCTGGTCACATGCATAACACTTGCGGGGGCCGGTCTCAACAGGCTTCCCTGTAGAGACCCCTTTCTTCTTATCACCGGGGCTGGGAACCTTTACCCTGGGTACTAGTTTGGGGCCCTTTAGAGAACTCCTGTGCTTTACCCTTGTCCCCCCCACCTTTCTGCTGGGGACCCTGCCCACCTTTGGCTGAGTCTCCCCCAAACGCTTTCTTGTGGACCCTGGTACTCACCCAGCGGTCCGCCTCCATAGCAAGCTTCCTGGGGTCAGTTAGCTTACTATCCACTAGGTGCTGGCGCAGATCTGCAAAACATAGACTAGACAAGTGCTCCCATGCAATCAAGTTGTAGAGCCCCTGAAAATCTGTTACGCTACTGCCCTTCACCCAACCATCCAGAGACCTGCAGAACACATCCACACATTCCAACCAAGTGTTGGCATCAGACTTCTTACTGGACCTGAACTGATCCCTGTACTTTTCAGGAGTAAGACCATACTTCGTGAGAAGGGCATCCTTCATGTCAGCATAGGTGAGGTGATACCCCTTACCCAAAGCTATCAGAGCATCCCTTGCTTCTTCCGGGAAAAGTGGCCACAATCCTGCTCCCAATTCTCCTCAGGGACCCCATTCATGTGTATGGCTGCCTCATAACCCTGAAACCACCTTTGTATGTCATCCCCCTTCTTGAACTCCTTGCCTACGTTCTTGGGAATGTGCACAATCCTGTCTGCCTTTCTGGACGAATTGCTGCCACCATCTGAGCCTGACTTACTCCTAAGTTCTAGCTCCTTCAGTTCTCTCTCATGCTCTAAGAGCATCTTCCTCTCCTCTATGGCCAATCTCTTCTCCTCCCGCTCACTCTACAGCCTGAGCTTCTGCAGCTCGAACTGCCTTGCCTCCCGCCTGTCCTCCAGCTCCTCTGGGGACAGACTGCTGCTGCCTGACCTGGCGGGTTCCCCCTACCCAAAAGCACATCCACCCTGGAAATAGGCTCCTCCACCTCCTCACTGAGATTACCAGGCTGCCCATTGGCATGTCTGGCTGCTACCCAGGCCCTCAGCGCCTTCTGTAGCTCCTCCTTCCTTGTGAGGCCTTTAATTTGGACTTTCAGGTTTTTACAAATCGCCCGTAACTCCTTTACGGCGTAGGATTCCAACCTATCCTCCTCAAAGATAACTTCCAGAGATGCAACGGATGATGCAATTGATTCAGGCATGACAAAAGTAGTGAGTTGAAAACTGGCAAGATCAAAAATAGGCCAAAAGAAAAAGAACCAGTATGTGGTACGTAATGGTCTGCGATATGGTAGTAGTGCACACCAATCACTGTAAGTCAAGTGCAAACACAAGTCCTATCCTCACCGCTGACAACCAATGTTAGAAATGGGATCTCTAGTTGGCAAGGGCTTGCACCTTTGTCCAAGTAGGGACCCTTCTTCCTAGTCAGGGTAAGGGTGTTACACTCGTGAAGTAACCCCTGCTCACCCTCGTGGTAGCTTGGCACGAGCAGTCGGGCTTAATTCAGAGGCAGTGTGTAAAGCATTTGCACATAACCAACAGTAATACAGTGTAAGCACTACAAACGGACACCACACCAGTTTAGAAAAATAACCAATATTTTATATACTCAAGACAAGACCAATTACGACAAAAATCCACAATACTATACTTTACGAATGAATACTTGATACGTTAACTTCTTCTTTGCAGGAATAGCACAAAAGCAAAGTTCGTACGAGTCGGTAGCTCCGTCCGAGCCTACCGTGATGCTGAAAACCACAGAGTCTAACAGTTCCAGCCGACCGCGTCGATACGGGCCAGCAGAGTCGTGAACAGACTCGGTTACAGTACCTTTCTCGTGGTGGCTGGTACGGAGTGTACGAGCCGGTCGGCGTTCGTCGCGGTTGCGGTGCAAGACGGAGCGATGCAAGGTGCGGTGTCCCTCGATGCGGTGCAGGCAGCGGCTCGATGAGCGTCGTGCAGACGGAGTCGGTGAGTCCAAGGCGTGCGATGCAGGGTGAGACGATGCTCGATGCGGTGCTGACAGGTTGCGATGCAGGCGACCTAGCCGGAGTTCGGGAGCTGGCGTCGGACAGCGGTGCGAGTCGGAGCGGTGCGTCGCAGACGTGCGAGCGGTGCCCCAAATGCGATGCGGTCACGACTCTTGAGCCAGTTGCAGCGACAGCGTCGGTCTGGTCCGGCTGGCCCAGTGAAGCGATGCGATGCGAACGGCGGTGCCCACAGGTCACGGTGCAAGCAGCGGCTCGATGTTGGCGGCGTCGGACGTCGCCCACGGTGACACCAGGGTTGCGATGCGAAGCGGGGCGATGCGGTCTGCGGTGCAAACAGGTCATCGGCCAGGGATGGATTCGGTTGACGGAGTCGGTTGCAGTTCCCTTCCTCTGTGGCAACTGAAACAGCGTTCCAGAAGCGGTACCCAGAGGCTTGTGAAGTCTTTGTAGTCCCTGAGACTTCTTAACAGGAGGCCAGCTCGGTTTCAGGCCCTTGGAGATACTCAGCACAAGTTTGTAGAAAGTTCAGTCCAGTCCTTTCACTGCCCAAGGCAGAAGCAGCAGCTGCAGGCCAACCCAACAAAGCAACAACACAGCAAAGGGGCAGTACTCCTCCTGGCAGCTCTTCCAGCTCTTCGTCTTGGCAGGTTCCTTGATTCCAGCGAGATCTAAATTCATGGGGTCAGGGCCCCAATATTTATATCCCAAATTCCTTTGTTCTCTGAAGGCAGAGAGGCCTTTGCCTAGTCCAAACCAGTTCTGGAGCACTTTGTTGACAAGTCTCCGTCCCTTCTTTCAGTGAGTAGGCCAGGGACATCAGACGCACCACAGGAGGTGGAGCCAGCATTGTGGAGGGAAGGCACTGTCCTATTCAGGGCCCAGGTGCGACCCCTCCCACCCATCTACATGTAGATCTTGCTATTCAGCCCTGCGCTGACTCACCCTGTCTCCTGGCATCCCCCAGCCCCTGTCACTCACACTCCAGACAAGGAATACACAACCTCGCAGAGGCAGGCTTGGATGGTTAGACAAGAAAATACCCACTTTCTAAAAGTGGTATTTTCAAACACAGAATGTTAAAACCAACTTCACTAAAAGATGCATTTTATCATTCTGAGTCCAGGCATACTAAACTCGAATTTCTACCATGTTCCCGGGGTCAGTTAGGATTATAAGCTGTAATAATCAAAACGGCCCGTTCTGGCCTAGGGGGAACAGGTAGCCTTGCAATAGTGAAAAACGAACTAGGCTGTAATTCACTATCAGGACATGCCGCACACACCCGGGCATGTCCTACCTTTCGCATACACCGCACCCTGCCCACAGGGGTACCTTGGGCCTACCTTAGGGGTGACTAACATGTAGCAAAGGGAAGGTTTAGGGACTTGCAAGTGTGGGCACTTGCCAAGTCGACATGGCAGCCCCAGGCTGCGCACAGGCTCTGCGTTGGCAGGCCCGAGTTACACTTTACGGGCTGTTTGCGTGGGTGGCACAATCCAGTGCTGCAGCCCACCAACAGCATTTGGTCTATAGGCCCTGGCACTCGCAGTGCACTTTACAAGGGACTGACACATAAACCAAATAGGCCAATCATGGAAACACTAATCCATAACACATTTTATACAGGAGCACTTGCACTTTCCCACTGGACCGCAGTGAGGAAAGTGCGCAGAATCATTACACCAGCAAAAACAGAGTCAAAACCGGGAGGTCAGAAAGCAAAAAGTCAGGGGAAACACGCCAAAAGATGCCAAGTCTAACACAAATGTTAAGAAGAAATAAGAATATCGAAGGGAGTTTGTTTATTTAGCAGATAAAATTGTTCAACCAGAAGCTGATCTCTTTTATGCTATTAGCAATCATTTGTTGGCAAACATTTACATTTATTTGGATACACTTTAGGGTGGGAATCAGATTATCCAATGGATGAGAGATAAAATTGCCCAGGTATACTTACAATATTGCACTTCCACATATGAATATACCAAATCTGTAGGTCATATACTGGCATACAAGACAGAGGAAAAACAGTATATACAGCTATCAAAAAAATTATGTGCAATCAGATTTCTATTGTCACAGAACTAGAGCAGGTTACTGATCAATTCTGATATTCTTATCAGCAACTGTACAACCACTAAGGTAATTATGCAGATGTAAGGACTGATAGTTATTTAAATTGAGTAGATCTCCAACAATTCTGCCCAGCAGATTCTCAGCCTTTAGAAATGCTAGTAACAAGTGATGGGATTATTTTGGCTATACAAGCATTGTCGAATGCATAAGCTGATGAGGGGAAACTCAATGCCAGCTGACTTTTATAAGGAGTTTCTAGATCAAATACTTACTTTGTATATGGACAGTCTACATCTAGGCAGTCCGGTTCACGGTACTTGAAAATATACATGAGTAGCCAGAATAAAGAGGATCATATAGACCCATTTCATTAATTAATGTGGATGCTAAAATATATTCTAAAGATCTAGCTTGTTGAACTTTTGGTATAATAACGGGTCTGGTTTCTAACAAACAACATGGTTTTATACCAAGGCAAGATATCAAACTACATATTAATAGGGTCATTACTAAGTTTGATGCTGCCAACATAACGTCAGCATGTACTGATATGATCCTCCTTGACACTGGAAAGGCGCTTGATTTCGTGTCCAGGAAATATTGGTGGGTGTTCTTAGCCATGATTTGTTTGACCTGAAATATATATCAACGGTGAAAACATTATATTTTAATCCCACTGTGAGAATTACAATCATGGGTAAAGTGTCCGTTGCTATTAAAATTTAAAGGAATATATGGTAGGGATGTCCGTTATCACCACTATTGTTTCTTTTACATATAGAACCATACATATTAAGATTGAAGGCAAATTCTAATATATCACCAGTGAGGCTTAATTCTAATCAGCTAAAAATTGCTGCATATGTCGATGATATGGCCATCATCTCACTGCATGTTGAAGAAGCTATACCAGCTGTTGAAGCTAAAGCTGCACGATTCGGAACGGTCTTGGGATATGCCCTTAACACCCCAAAGATTGAGATACTTATTAATTAATTGACCCATCATCCAGAGTATAAACCCTACACAGTGGTAAAGTATCTCCGTATTTATATTTCCTCAAATATTAAAGCATTGCATAGCCCTTATGCGTCACTGGCATATTCATATATATGTTTCTCATACATATTTTAAACAATTGGAATCTGCTATAGCAGCATTCATTTTTAGGGATATAATAAAAGTACATTGAGGCATTAATTTTCTCAAAATCCAGGGTGGCTCAGCAGTCCCAGATTTTCAATTTTATTACTGGGTTGCTATAGTAAGGGGATTTCAGCATTGATAAACACTGGTAAAGATGATCAATCAATTAATATATACAAATTATATTTGGGGTCAAATTCTACTGGATGGTTGATTAGGCAATCTGACCCCAATTATCAAATAAGGGTCTAGTTCAAGATTGTTAAAAATGCAGGCTGGAATTGGCAACATTCGATTAAACTTTGTCGAATACTCACTATTGATACATATTTGCCAAGTGGGGCTCAAACTTATATACTAAGTATTTTTTTAATGATATTTGTCAGATTAGAGCTCAGAGTGTTGTCACACTTTTGGGAGTACTCTTTAGATCAAATTCCACCCATACATGTAACGACTATCATTTGGTCACAAGTGAATTTTTCAAATACTTGCAAACAAGATTTTATATGGGTAAGATAAATTTAATTGAAATCCTAAGTAAGCCACTTACTTCCTCCACCATTAATTCCAGAAATACAATGTCACGTTCCGTCGGCATAGAAGACTCGCACTCCCAGAAATATTTCACCATGCAAAGTTTAATCACCTACGTGATTCGACCCAGCCGGGTCTTCATCATGGCCAAATAATGATTACATGAGTGCCCAATCACCTCTAAAAAACAGTTTGACAGCATGAAAGACATAGAAGACATACTATGTCTGAAACCTAATGGCAAAGCGCATCGTATATTTAACTATCAATCTGTTACCAACAACATTTTTTGTGACATTCCATTAATCAAAAAGACTCAAAAAATTATGCAATCAATTCATGTCAGCAGCTCAAATTTCACGTACGTAGTAAACATCATGCAATTTTCCAAACTCAAAGTGGCTCCGTTTTTAAAGCAACAGTGTAAAAAATTCAATGCAATATGTCCAATGAGCATTCAAAGTCATATTTATACAGAACAATATAATGCAGTCAAGTGGCTTAAATGCATAATATTCAAGCACAACATTTAGAATGCAAATATTGGCACCATTAGTCAGAATGGTGAAAATTAAATGAACAAAAGCAAAACATGTCAACTCCAAGTGTCTTGCCCCAAATCAGAGTATCGTTTCACAAAGAACATGTTTACTCCGTGAATTAATATCCTTCCAAGTGGCCCCTGCTTTCCAACACAGGTTCAAAAAGAGACAATGCTGCTGACACTGCTGATCGTGTCACTGAGGTCCACACCCCAAACCATAAAGATTTTAAAAAGGGAAAGAAAGAGTCAATTGGTTACAAAACGTCATCAATACTTGTGATTGTAATGCAGTGGTCAAAATAACATTAAGCCCAAGTAGGCTGATCATACTGATTGTTCATCAAGTACATTCCTTATAATCAGGCAAAAGAAAAAATTATATATATACTTGTGCAACATAATGATACAGAATATACTTCTTTCAGCATACTCGGTGGGTAATCTCTCTGAAAAACTTCACTCATTTCAGTTTCTGTTGTTATTCAACACAAGTGGGCTCTTAATTTCATTCTTAGAAGTAAATATCCAAAATTGTAATGAATCAGAAAAAATTGAATAAAAGGTGATTTGAAATAAATTGGAATCCGTATCCATTAATTACTGTACAAACATCACATGATTATGCATAAAATAATCCATATTTGTAGAGCGCGAACATATCACCCCTTAAGGTTTCAAGGCGCAGGGGGCCATCGGGGAGATTAAGTGAGCTATTGCCCAGAGTTACATGATGCTAAACTGAGCTGCTGCATGTGATCGAACCACGATCTCTGCGCTCCGGAGTCAGCCACTCTGCGCCACACCTCTCCCTGCAGTCAGTGAAATTAAAATAATTTCAAGTACACTATCAATTCTTTTTCTGTGTTCAAACCTTTCCTTCTACAGGTACCTAGATCTATTATATACCAGGACTCCAGTTGTCTCAATCTGAGCTTATGATTTCCTCCTCTAAGATAATTCATCACCTTATCTATACCAAAGAAAATCAATTCTTCACAACTGGAACCATGAACCTGTTGAAAGTGTCTAGCCACAGGATATTTCTTGTCTACGTGTTGTATATCTCTTTTTTGTTCTAAGATTCTTTTCTTAGCTGGAAACACCGTGCTTCCTATGTACCATTTTCAACAAGGACATTCCAGAACGTAAACTACTTATGGTGTTGTACAAGTGATGAATTTGTCTATCTTTCTCCTTTGTTTAGTATCAGGTACCACATAATGTTCATTGTTTCTTCCATTTCTATAAGCCTTACAAGATCTACATTTTCTAAAGGCTTTAAAGGCAGAAATGGATACACTAAATTTCTCAGGAGGGAGATAGCCCTGTACCAAGGTACCCTTAAATGTTCTTGCTCTCTTTTTTGTTACAGTTGGTAGGGGCCCAATAACCTCTGATAACTTGGTATCTGAACGGAGTGTTCCCCAATCCCTCTGTACACTATTTTTCATATTAGGTGCCTATGAGCTGTATTTGGTGATAAGCCTGACCAATGGTGAGTCCTTCCTTCTAATTTTAGGGATCAACAGTTCTTCTAGTTTAATTTGATTAATTTTTCTTTTTGCTTTCATCATTACATGTTCCGGATAGCCTCTATCTCTAAATCTCATCAGGGTGGCCTCCTACTCACATTCAAAATCCTCATCCAAGCTACAATAATGACGAATCCTAACTAATTCTCCATAAGGGATACTCCATTTGGTGCCACAACAATGACAACTCTTAGCATGTAACAAACTATTTCCTGCTGTTGGCTACTGAAATATTCTTGTTGTTATGACCTTCACAGTGACATTAAGGAATGTTACACAATGTCTGTCTATCTCAGGTTGCAACTTCAAATTCAAATCATTCTTGTTTAACTCTTGTATAAATTCTTTGGCTTTGCTAACACCACCATTCCAGATTACAAAAATGTTGTTGATATACTGAAGTCACAATACTATGCCCTTGGTTACCGCAACCTGTCGTCAGACTAGACCACCTGCTCCTTCCACCAGCTCATGAATACATTTGCAAAGCTGGGGGACAAGCAGGTGCTCATACCTGTTCCTCATGTCTGTCTATATATCTCATCTTGGAACACAAAAATATTGTTGGTCAAACAGAATTGCAACATGTCAATTAACATTTCAGTATGTTCATAATAATGAATGGACCTCATTCTCAATAAGTGATTACAAGCTTTCAAGAGTCATGTTCAATTGAAGTATACAAAGAAGTTATGTCAATGGTTATCAAACAATAAGTTTAACACCACGGAATATCCTCAATCTTTGCCAAGAAATCCATTGTTTTCTTTATATGAGACCAAGCCTTGAGCAAAAGGGGCTATGAAGTGGTTAATGTAAATCGAGCAGTTCTCTAGCAAGCTGTCATTAGAGAAAACAATTGGCCTCTCTGGGGGTTTGTTAATTTTCTTATGTATCTTAGGTAGGAAATAGATAGTGGGCAATGTAAGGTGTTCCTTTTTAAGAACATAATATTCTTCCAATTCAATCAATCTTTTATCTTTCCAATCCAAAAGTTTCTTCTTGTACCTTTGTATTATACAATGATATGCCTCCCTACTGATTTTAACATAACATCCCATGTGACTTAACTGGCTCATGGATTCATCAATATACATTTGCTTGACCATTACCCACCTTATCGGATGGTTTCAGTACAATTGATTCGTTAATGCAAATCCATTTAATAACATCATTCTCTTTGTCATTCCACATATGCACAGCTTTGTATTTCCGTATCTTTCCTAATTCATCCGCCACCACCATTTGAAAGGCATCTATATTGTCATTTGGTAGTTTAGGGATAAAGGTTGATTTGATATGCAAGCCACTATCTGCATTCAATCTTGTAGCAATCTCCAACCAAATCAAGGTCTTACTTTACGTGTAAGATACACTGTCCCCCATTCCTGTTCTAAATTGTACAACTCTACCAATTGGTCAATGTCTGCAATCTTCAACCTCATATTGATGAATGATTTCCTGCTGGGATCTCTATCCTAGAGTGTACTCTACTATATGTTATTCAATGTTCAGATAATTGATTACAATTACAATGATATATTATCCGAAAAATGGTCTAGGAGCGTAAATGTTAATGTCATGCCTGATGCTATTTTGTATTGTTTTGAATTGGGTAATAATTATTTATGTGCCACAAATTTGTTATTACAAGACAGTTCATATGTTATATTATACTCCTACTAGGCTGCACTAATAGAATTGCTGTATAAACTCACAATGACCCAGATGTTAAGATATAATGCGTATAGTGTGCATATGTTTGATACATGTTGCATATTATATGAGTTGTGGGTACATTCCTAGTACTGTCTAAAGCTAGTCAATATACGTGTTGTAACATGTTCTAAATATGATCTGGAACATGTAGCATACATCACACACCTCAGGCCAGCTTGTATTATTTTTATGATGACAAAGTATGCATATGTGCAAATGTATAATCGGTAATATTGTAACGGACATTGACCGCTTCCCCCCCAACACACAGGCTTCCCTGCTTTCTTTCTCTGCTCCTCAATTGGTTGTTTTAAAGTTCAAATGTTATCTATATGGTCGAACATTCGGTCGTATTGACATGGTCGAGAGGAGCCATTTGAGATGTATCTATGGAATTAATATGTACATACACAGTATGTTTGTACTGTGTTTCAATAAGGAAAATGTAACAAAATTGGGATGACTTTATTTACTTGCTAGACCAGGGGTAAGGTAATATACGTCTAGGATATAGATCGATACTTTTTATGTGTTCAAATCATTGCTCTAATGTGCAGAATACTCTTTTTCGGAGATTGCCTACTGGTTTTATTGACAATGTATATGTTTGTTGAATGCATCACATGTGTTAAAATCTAATAAACAGATCAAACAAAAAAAATTATATGAGTTGTGGGTGGCTATAATTTGTACATTTTCCAATCTACTGGCTTCAGAAGCATCACTAAATAAATTTTTATTATGCTTGGCAACAATGTACAAGATGGGGCTTTCTTAAATCATCCACCACTGCCATTTAAAAGGCATCTATATTGTCATGTGGTAGGTTAGGGATAAAGGTTGAATTGATACATAAGCCACTATCCACATTCAACCCAATCAAGGTCTGACTTTACGTGTAAAATACACTGTCCCCCAGACGTTCCTGTTCTAAACTGTGCAGCTCTACCAATTGATCAATGGCCCTAATATTCATGCTCGTATTGATGGATGATTTCCTGCTGGGATCCCTATCTAATTGTATACTGTACTATATGTTATTCAATGTTCAGATAATTGATTACCATGAGATATTATCCGTAAAATGGTCTAGAAGCATGAACGTTAATGTCATGCCTAATGCTATTTTGTATAGCTTTGAAGTGTGCCATAACTATTCATCTGCCACAAATTTGTTATTACGACAAGACAGTTCATATGTTATATTATACTCCTACTAGGCTGCACTAATGGAATTGTTGTATATGTTTGATACATGTTACATATTACTTTTTTCCCCAATTATTTTATTTAGATTTTACCAAGAGTCAGAACAGTCAATACAATAAATTGTAAAAACAACAAAAAGAGAGAAATAAAATAGAGAAGGGAGAAAGAGGAGACAGAAATCAAGCTACAATATCTCAAGTTGTGGCGATATTAATTCATACAAGAGAAAGCTGGTTAGGAGCAATGCCCGTCTAACCATATTTTTTCAACTTTTTTGGTTGATTGGGGATCCCTTGCCTTTGCAACTGCAATTTCACATTCATAAATTTGACGCAACATTGCCCAGAATTCAAATACTTTGAGTGATGTGGGATTTATCCATACCCTGGTAATACATAGACGAGCGCTCACTATTAGAATCATAATCAGCGAACTGGAGCTGGGACCCAACATAATTTCCTTATAACTCAAATAAATTTCAAACCCCAAGTGTGCTGATATCAGTTGCAATAAACTATCCCTATACTCATTAAGCTCGGGACAGTCAACGAACATATGTACTATATCGGCCGTATAAAGGCAGCACTTGGGGCAATGTGAACGCCCAGGGGCTCCAACCGTTACCCACTTCGAAATACGATTTGGTGCATGATATAGCATACAAATTGTCTTATATTGCTTTAATTTAAGGCTGACCAAGTTAATTGCCTGATCTAATATTGCTAATGCGTCTTGTATCTCGGCAGCCGTAACCACAGTTACAAGGCAATGACTCCATTTCAAAGCAAGTTGTATGCTATCGTCCTGAGCATAAGACATGTATTTCTGATACATCGTACTTATGTTGATGGAAGTTGTCTCCAGAGCGGGCTGGTAATAACAGGTGAGAAGTTCAGATGTTCCATGATCATTGCTAAATTCAAGCTTATTTAGGATGTAGCCCTCACCTGTAGATATTTGAAGAAGTAGCGTTGCGGGAGCCCATATACATCCCATAGTGTAGTGAATGTCCGGAACCCCTGAATATCATACAAATGCCCCAAGTTATATACACCCAGTTGACCCCAGAGATGCCCAAAGTTATCGTGAAATATGTCAGGGAACGATGGATTGCCCCACAGTGGAGTATAAGAAAGGACTGCTGGTATAGAAAATGTTATGTAAATTTCGCGCAAGATTCGAACTATATCTCTAATTACCTTGAACCTAACCCTCTTGAAGTAGTTAGGGTCTAGTAATCTATGCAACTAGTATCTGATACCAGAACCTAGTGCTAATTGATAGCCGAGTGAAGTCAGCCCGGCTTTGCTTTCAGTGAATAAGCTTTAAATCCGGCCAATGAATGATGCCCAAAAATATAGCTTAAAATCCGGTAACTTGAATCCACCCTATTTATAGGGTCGTTTCAAGAAACGGATAGCGCGCCTACCCCTCCTATAGGCCCATATAAAACTACTAACTGCCCATTCGAGGCGTTTAAAGGAGTCGGGAACTCGCAGTGGTATTGATCGGAATAGGTAAGGAAACTTTGTCAACATATTCATTTTAATAATATTACATCGGCCTAGAATACTCAAGGGAAGCCTATGCCATTGCCCCAGTTTCGCAAATACTATTTTCAGAATAGGTTCATAGTTAAGTGCAATGACATTTTCCACATAACTGCTCAGATGTATGCCAAGCTATATTGCTGTATCTACCACACCTATCATCGAAGAGGGTGATTTAAAGTCCAAAATAAGCTGCGTTTTAGAAAGGTTCAGATTGTACACAGAGAAGGCGCCGAATTGTTCGGCCTCCTTAGATATGAGATTGACAGCAACACTCAGATTGGTAGCAAAACCTGCTACATCATCAGCATACGCAATTATTTTGAATTCAATACCATGTAACCTGACAGGCTGTATCCCCTTGTTCAAAATGAGGTGTCTTACGTAAGGTTCAATAAAGAGGGCAAACAGCAGGGGAGAGAGTAGGCACCTTTGACGTGTGCCCCTACCTATTATAAATGTAGTAGAGGAGTTGCCACCTATCAAGACCTTAGCGACCGTGTACTTGTAGAGCTTCTGCACCAGTGTTATAAACTGACTACCTAACCCATATGCGTCCATAATCGGCCATAGTGTTTCCCAGGTGACCTGTTCAAAGGCCTTCTCTGCGTCCAGCATTATCATGCCAATATTGTTCTTAGCTTTACCAGCAACATCAAATGCAGCAATTACAGTATTTATATGTGCCGTAATATCCCTTCTGGGGATAATGCCATGTTGCTGTTCTGAGACTAGATTATGCATGACTGGAATAAGACGCAAAGCTAGAATTTTAGAGAAGACCTTGGCATCAGCATTTATCAGGGCGATAGGTCGGTAGTCCTATCCTCAGGTGGTTTATCTTTTTTAAGAAAGACCACAATATTTGTTAGTCCCCATAATGCCGGGGCAGCGTCTCCATTACTGATAGCCGTAATCAAATAAAAAAACTCTGGTACAAGGATATCCATGAATACCTTATAGAATTCCAGATGTATTGCATCTTCTCCGGCAGCCTTCCCTCAGGGTAGAGCACTTATAGCTGCCTCGATCTCCCTGACACTAATCTTCTTTTGTAGCGTAAGTTGCTGTTGGGGATCAAGTCGAGGCAGGCCGCTCTCCTGTAGATAGCTTACAACAGTCTGGTAGTTGTTACTATCAGGCTTATTATACAGTCTTTGATAAAACAGGGAGAATTGCTCGGCTATCGATTGAGGATGGGTATATACAGCCCTATCATCCCCAATATCCGATTTATGGTGTTGCTCGCCCTTTTGTCAGAGATCTGATGAGCCAAGAGGCGCCCCACTTTTTCCCCATATTTATACTGAAATGCCTTGTTCTTCTGATAACTGGCGGCCACCTTCTCAGTTAGTCCTCTGCTAAGCATTTGACACCTCTCAATTAACCTTAGATATAAAGACTGCTCTTGTGGATCCTTAGAGAGGATTGCCTGAGCATGTTGTAGTTCGAGGTCCAAACAATCCTGCCGACATTGTGCCGCTTCATGCTGTTTAAGTCTGTTTTGAGTCAGAATAAGCCAAAGCGTTACCCCCCTAATATATGCCTTCATGCAGTCCCACACAATTGCAGCAGTAGCAGAACCTTTATTGTTTCGTATGTATTTAAAAGTAAGTGCTTTATCTATCCCCGAAATTCCATATTGACAAAAAGGTGTCGAGGGAATGAGAATGGACGCCCTCCACTTCCCTCTGCTGGCGTTGTCTGCATAGTAAACATAATGGGGTTGTGGCCTGAAGTAATCTTTGGACAGATCTCAATAATCGCCCCTTCCAACATCTGTCCTTGCACCAGTATCATGTCTATACGAGAATGCTGTCTACGAGGGGAAGAGCAATAAGTGTAGCCTGGTAGCAGAGGGAACAGAGTTCTCCAACCGTCGACTGGACCATGTAACCGCATTACTTCCATAATAGAAGCAAGAGTTTTAACCTTCCTAATGTTAGCTTGACAGTTAGTGGTATCAATGCGATAGTCCACTATGCAGTTGAAATCACCCATAACAATCAAGTCTCCAGACCAATCCAGCAGTTCTATATTTGAATAGTCAAAGACTGCAGGATCATCAAAGTTGGGGCCATACACCACATAGATAGTATATATCTGCCCGTTTATAGCAAGCTGTGCTATAGCCCACCTACCTCTGCTATCTGCAGCAGTTCTGAGATTCCTAACTACAGGATTCCTAGTTTTCATTATAGCAACTCCACGTATAGATACTGTTTGGGACGTGCAAATAACACTATCATACCCCAATTGTTTTGGGACCTGCCTATCTTTATACGCCAAATGAGCTTCAGTTATTCCCAAAATGTGCGGCTAATGGGTTGCCAGTTCCTCTCGCATTATTTGCCGGTTCCTGGCTCGATTTAACCCAGCCACATTCCAACACAAATTTTAAACTAGTCATTGTATTGATCCAGTTTGAAGAATTGCTTCCTATATACAATCTCATGCTGCCTCCCTCCCTCCTTTCTTGTGTTATATTTTAGATACCATTTCCAGACTTTCTGACTCTCAAGACTACCCCCACCCCTCCCACCCCATACCATGTGATTAAGGCTGCCTGTTTTCCGTTTATCCTGAATTTTACAGATAAATACAGACAGAAAACATTCATTTTCTTGTCTGTATATATTTTTAAATGTGTATAAAATCTGGGTTGCTTTTTGAGTAATTCTAAATACTATCTGCCATGACTGCCAGGCCAATAGATGTGTGGATTGATAGATAAGGGGGTTAAAAAAGAAAGGAATTTTAGTAAAGAAGCTTTAACAGCAGTAGATATGCACAAGGTTGATACTGAAATTTGCATATTTTCATATAAATGCACTGATTTATCTTCTGCAGGTGTTCACAGCACTGAAACCTGCCAGACATTTAAGCATGAGTGCATATTTATCGGTTAAATAAATGTGGAAATATACTAATTTCAGCTTAATTTTTCCACAAAACCCAAAATAAATATGGATAAATACAGACAGAAATGGCGAAAAAATAAATAAAATAAAACCGGGAGCCCTACATATGATACACATAACAGTGAGCACTTCCACCCTTCCTGTGAGCCCTTACCTGCCCCCCCAGGCTCCACCCTTCCCACCCTGTACCTGGAAAAGGGAATCATCCACCCCCTTTGCTGTCAGCTGTTTTGACAGCCCACTGGGAGCACTACCCGAGGCCGCCCCCACCTACCCTCACTGACACCCCTTATGAATTGAGTGAGCAATCCCCTAACTTTGAAACACATAATTCTCATAGCTTATTATCACAGAAATATTCCCCGGAGAGTCATTCATGTGTAAGGCTGAGCATTATTCAGCAAAGGTGCTTGTCGCCACTGGCTGAGAGCTTGAGAGACCTCCGATTCAGTATGGAAAAACTGCAATTGTCCATCCTTATTGACTTTGAGTCACGCCGGCTCTTGTAGGAACACTTGTGCCCCTACGGCTTTTAATGGATCAATTAGCTGACGCATCTTCCAGCGCCTGTCTATTGTAGTCTTACATAAATCTGATCGAACAAAGATGGACATAGCGTCGACTGTTAGAGGAGCTGCGAGGCGAGCATTGAGATAAATCGCCTGCCTCAAAAGGAAATTACCAATAAAAATGAGGATAGGACGAGGGTGCGTGTGTTTAGGCTGCTCTGCTTGCTTAGTAAATATGGGAAGTCTATGAGCACGCTGGATTTGAGAGTCCATGTCCCAAGATGCTAAGTCCGGAAGAGCTTTCTGAAGTAAGCAAACAATGTAGGATCTGGGATCATTGCCTTCTTTCCCTTCTGGTATGCCAAATAGTCTAAGATTATTTCGGCGTTGTCTGTTCTCCAGATCTTCAACTTTGCTTTGGACAAATGTGAGTTGGTGCTCCTGCTCCTTAAATGTTTTTACATTCGCTGAGCTGACCTCCTCTGCCCCAGATACTCGTTGTTGAAGCTCAGCTACCTCAAGAGAGAGATTTGCCATCTTACTGGTGACCTTCGTTAGTGCCTGATGCATTGCCATATTATCCTCTTGAACTTGGGCGTAATGCTCCAATGCCTCTGCTTGTTGAATCTGTAGGCACTGAAGAATTTTCGATAAAGAAGGCTCCTTAGCGCCAGATAAGTCAGCCTGCCCATTCTGATCTGTCCTACCCACTCCTGATGCTACAGGAGGGGTTCCTCGGAGAGATGAACTACCTGGGAAATCCAAAAAGCCATCTACACCATTGCAGAGCGCAGGGCTAAGGGTAACACTAGTATTAGAGCTAGTGTCTGTTAATGTCTGTATATCCTCCCCTAATAACGACAAGTGGGTTTGGAGAGCCGAACCACCTTTAGATAGCGGTGAGATCAAGGCCTTAACCTCTCCCTGGGAGGTAACCCACTTGCGCACAGGACTATCCTTAGGCCCCCCCCCTTTGGAGCATGTTACAACCATGTTGGAATCACAGCCATGATCGTCATGAGATTTCTTAAGGCTGTAGTGAACCTTCCCAGCCTTTACTTTAGCTTGTTTCTGCCCAGGGGGCACTCCTTTCCTAGCAGCTTTATCCTCTTGATGAGGGGTACCCTAAGGTATCTCCTTAAGAGGCCCTTGCAGTGAGTTTAGACAGGCTACGACCATAGCTGTATCCTCTGATACTGACTCTGGCCCTCCCATATGACTGTGTTCCGCCAATGCTGCTTTTATTGGGAAAAGTATGTGTCACGTTAGACCCCAGACCATTTACGCCTTCCATGCGTACCACAGACTACGGATCTACTGACCTGTGTCCATTCTAGCCACTCTTCCCGGAACTTTCACCCCCTCCATCCATTACTATCTCTTTGGTCAAGGGAGCCTGGACTCATGCAGGCCACAGCTAGATCCAGTGTGGGGGCATTACAAGCTTTCACTGATAATGAGGACCCCACTAGGGGAGGATTGGGGCATTGTCATGTAGGCTTACAGTAGCCGGTAAAGCTGGATAACTTGGTAAAAGTTTTAACCTTGTGGGAGAGCTACTCTAGCTGGCGTTGTCTGTTGAGGAGAAGAGTGAAGCTCCGATCTTGTTGCTCCGTTTGAACGCTGCACAGTGCTCAGTAATGCGTCTACCATTGAAGCCTCAGTGTTCTCCATATTGCAGGCATGTAGGAGACCGTTCACGCTGCCTGATTGTAGCATCTTGAGAATGGGACGCCCGACCCGAGAGCTAGAAGCTCTATCCGTTGCATGCTGGCAGGCGCTAGTTTCTCCCTCTGCTGCTGCCGGTGGGTCAGCAGTTGCAGATGTGGAAGCTGCTGTGGACTGGCCCCCTCGACCTCCGCGCTGGGCATTCACATGCGGAGGAGCCATGACAGGGTTTGAGTTTCTTCAACCCTCATCAACGAAGGGGCAGCTATGTAAGACGCAGCTCAGCCACCGTACCCGAGCCTGCAGAAGGCGGCCCTACACAGACCTAAACAGCTGCTGCTGCATCAGTGTCAGAAGACTTCTGTCAAGTACAAGATTATGCTGGTAAGTGAAGGTGCTGCGAGGAGGCTGAGCTGACTCAGATGTTGGGTGTGTAAGCAGTCCTGAGCGTGTGCACACCAGAGCGGGATCAACCCACCATCTTTTTAATATTTGTGTAACTGAATCTATCAATGCATGTTACATATTACATGATTTTTGGGTGGCTGTAAGTTGTACATTTTCCAATCTGCTGTCTTCAGAAGTATTGCTTAATACATTTTTATTATGCTTGGCAACAATGTACAAGATGGGGCTATACCACTGGAACATATAGGAATATGTTTTGTGGCAACTACTGTTGCCAGAATTGCCATTGCCAAGCATTGGCAAGACTCTATTCCTCCAGAATAGGTAAATTGGTGACAAATGATGTGTTCTATGTTTGCTATTGAGTTTGCCATATATGGATTCAAAGGTAGACGGGGGAAACAGCTTGGGTCAGAAGTATGGGGAATGTTTGTCAAAATATTTAAGTTTGTACTAGGATGGACTTGAATTTCTATAATGATTGAGGTGAAATGTATTTTTCAGTGTTCTCTTATTTTTGTTTTTCTTCTTTGCTACTGATGATGCTGTCTTATCAGATAATCTAAAGATAAAGCTCCTACACAGGATTGGGGTGGTGTTGTCCTCAGGAATATATGAGGAAAAGTGCCTCATCATAAATTAGATTGTCAGCAAATCAAATAGCATTATCAATTAAATAGACCTTCTAGAGGCAAGGTATAAATTGGAATGATGAGGGTTTATTAAATAATTAAAGTTCATTACACAAGGCAAGATATGGTTAGTCTCAAAATCAGGAATAATGCTTCCAAATCATATATAGGGAATTAGTATAATCCTCAATGAATTTCCAGAAATTAGTTGCCAGCAGTGTTCCCTCTAAAACCATGCATGCACGCCCACCCAGCCTCCCACCACATGCCGTGCAATACGAGGCTCTCAGGGCTCACACAGGGCCGGCGCTAGGCATGGGCAGTATGGGCAGATGCCCAGGGCCTCGCACTCAGCCCACCAGCATGGGGCCCCGCACCAGTGCAACACACCACCAAACCTCTTGTGCCCCTGCCGATCCCATTGAAGAAAGGTGTCTGTTTGCAATTGGGCTTACAGGAGGGGGCCCCCTCCCTGGGCCTCTCAGGGATGGTGTGGGGAGGCCTAGGGGAGGGGGACACTTCATCTTGTGCCAGTTGCAAGGAGACACATTTTGCAGGTGTGTCCTGCAATTAGACCTCCTGCCTGGCTGCCCTTTGAGAGACTCTGCGGGACACCCATTGTCAGCACTTCACCGTCTGCACAGTTTTAACTCGTAGCCCCCAAGCTATTCTCACACCTTTAGCCCGATATGAGCTGTGAAAAAGGTGCTTGTATGTGGCAGAGAGGGGAGCTGCGGCCCAGGAGGAGCCTGCACAAAGCAGCTTCCGGAGCCCTGAAGGTGTCACTTATGTAAATTAGAGGGGCCTCGCACATTCCACTTCGCCCGGGGCCCCAAAAATCCTAGAACCGACCCTGGACTCACAGAGATAAAACTTAAGTTGTCTTTCCCATTACCACTATAAATATGCATTTATGTTTTTTTCTATTTGCATCGGGCCGGGGACCCACGCTCTAAGAGAGCATCACACTTTCTTTGTTTAGAGCAGTGACATGCTTCTTCAACTTTTTAACCCATGATTCTGATTATTTCTACTGGTGGGAGTTCTACAGCTGCTGTACAAGCAGCCCCAAAGCAAAAGAAGGCAAAGCCCGGGGCAACACTTGTAGATAAGCTTTGCTGAGAAATAGCTCATATAGTGAAAGAGAACTTTGTTAGTCAACTGAATGTGTTGATTATTTGGTCCCAAGCTCTGTCACAAACTGCATTGTAGAAACTGTTCAGAAAGTGTGAAAAGAATTGACTATTTATATATTTAAATTTGGTTCTTCTGATAAAATGGATAGAAAGAAGAATCCAGCTTGCATGATGCTAATCTAAACTGACACAGAGATAAATATTAGAGTGTTTGTGATTTTCCTCCAAAAAAAAGTCTAATGGTAGTGATGTGAGAATTGGGTGGTTCCCAGGGCTTTAACTGGGTCTAGTGCTGCCATGTCAGCGATGCTTCCCTGTTTACATTTCACGGTCCTGATTCACAAAGGTAAGCTTATACTTTGTGTAAGTTTGCTATATTTTAGAGTTCACAAACTACGAGTTTAATTTTTCTACAGTAATTTTAAGCCTGTGGGGACTGTACAGTCTGAGCGGCGATCTCTGCACATAAAAAGATAGCCCGGCAGCACCAGACCCAGTTTAAGCCCTGGGAACTACCCAATTCTCACATCCCTACCATTACACTGTGGCAGTCAATAAATTACTTTTAGTAAAATTAAACTCATAGTTTGTCATTGCCAAAAAGTAGTAAACTTAATCAAACTGTAAGTTTACCTTTGTGTATCAGGCCCCACTTGTTTGACTTCTTCTTGCATTTCCTAAAGCCCTCATCACGAGCAGCATGGTAATTGGGGTGATATTTATTACACATAAAATCTGACTCCAATACCACCTAATTTTGGTGAATTTAGGTGAATAACATGCAGCTTTTGGTGCTTACCGCACCAAAATTTGCATGTTCTAGTAAATACCAGGCACTTTTCCCCCAATAAATATTGGCAGCTGTGACCTGGTAAAAATTATTATCACAAAAGTCATAACTGTGATATGTGCAGTTACAGCACTTACTGCCATATCACAATTAATCAGGCTCCACATAATTAGAGCCTAAATGTACTTGCTTTCCAAATGTGTTTCTGTAGTTTTTTTTACGCAACAAATAACGGTTGGTGAATACAGTCCCTATAAGGCGTTGGGTGTGTTCATGTTGTAGATGGCTGCTCATGTCTGAGCATAATTGATAGGTCTGAAATTGAAGGTGATTACACTATGAGTTTCTTACAGTGCCTGTCAGTGGATCAAGGTGCTCAGAATACATGATCATCCAATCCCTGGCCTCACTGCAGAGCACATAAGGCAATTGTCACATAAATGTCAATTGTAATTTCCATTTTATGTGAAAGTGTGTGAAGGAGGTACGCAGCAGTTGAAATAATGACCGCACCAAAGGAAAAGAAACTGCTGTGAAGGAGGGAGAGAAAGTGTGTGTGAAAAAGAGAGGGCATCGTGAAGGTGAGGTGACGCGATTAATTACTTGCAGAAGGATAGAATGAAAAGCCAATGATGCGGTAGAATGAGGCGATTTGTGAGATATACTGATAGAAGATTTCAGAAAGACGTGGGAAGAAAAAGGGTGCCTAACTAATAGACTGAGAGACTACAGAGGAAAGTGGCGTGAAGGGGACAAAAGGAGTGACTGAAACACTCCAAAGTCCACTGCCCTTTCCATAGTCCTTAGTAATGTTTAATTCAGTGTAATATTTTCAGAATTGGCAACTAAATCAATGTTGTTACTCATTTATCAGATACTGTTAACAAGCATTGGCAAAACCAATAATTCTGGCTAGCTTTAGGTGTATGTTGTGTTATATAGCTGGATGCAATAATAGAAAATTAACAGGGTGGCTACCAAATAATGGTCAAGAGGCATACTTTGTGAACAATAGTATTTTAGTTCACATGTTCTAAGCCATACTCTCAATTAAAGAGACCAACTTGGAAGGGATTCCTAGTTACAATTCTTTGGCAATACCCCCTTTACAGACAACTCCACTCACACCTTTTTTCATCCCAACTGAAGCGTTGGTGGTTCTTTTTCCTGTCTGCCTCAGAGCTAAACATATCTTACCCCTAAATCTAAAACCCCTGCTCTTTGGAGGTACCTCTATGCAATGTAAACAAGTCATTCAAAACAACTGAGGTTACTAATGAATATCACTGCAGTGACATTGCAGAATGAATCCTAATTAGACCATTACCCTTTTCTGAGATTTGAGGCTCCATGCCAGTAAAGGGATAGGAGCTTCACAATAGGTTTGAAATCACATTAAAACATGTGGGCTGACCTCACTTAGCATCCTACATCGGAATAAGGATCACAGATTCACCTCCCTAACCTTTCGCCACCCTATCTCAGGGGCTAGGATTGACGGCCTAAAACAGGAACCATTCTGAGACTCTAGATTGTTCTCCTTTATTACCAGTGAGTGGTGAAAGAAAGTGACCTTTGATAATAGGACAGGGTCCTGCATCTCCCTCTGCCTTTGGTTAGCATTTATTGCAGGCCACGTGATGTAGTGCCCCATTTGCGATCCCCTTGCCTTCAACTGACTTTAGTTGTGAGATCCATAAAAGAGGGCCTAACTAATTTCCTGAGAAACTATTGCAAGATATCACTTTTAGGGCCAGATATACAGCAAGCCCTCCAAATCATTCAAGTTTTGACATCTATTACAACTTTGCTACATTGTGTTAAAAGATCTAACAATTAAGTTTAGTTTGTAATGAATTATTCAAGTGTGCTCTTTCTTTCTATTTATATTTAAATTACCATTCCCAGTGTGATAGCAGGGCACCCTAAACAAAAATCTATTTTAAAGCTATTGAGGTAGCTCAGTAAGCTGAATGTACTCAGCTAAAATCTGATTTTAATAGAGAAGCAACAGAATCAAATCCTGCCAATGCTGACTAACCTTTCATCAATTCAAGGTTGATAAATGACCACCACTGAATTGCGTAATTTTAAGACCTATCATTAACAGATTAATGAAAATGTAAAACTGAGATCGCAAATAATATATCAAAGATAAATTATTATTACTGAATTAAGAACGTTCAGTATAGTATGGAGTGCTAGATGGCAACAATCAGAAACTGTATGTTTATATGTTCATCTTGAACTATGTTAGAATCAACAGACTATTCGCTTAACTATCCTTCTGTCTGCTTGAATATAAATCAAAGGCCTGTCCCTCGAGCTCCCAACATCTTGAGACGTGGATACCTCGCTCACTACAGTGTTACCCTTAGTGGGTTTATTGCTCCTTTTGATTTCATGCATATGAAAAAAATGTACTCTTGCATGATGAGTTAGTACACATATCCATGGCTACAGGGAACAAAGTCCCTTCATTGCTGTATATAGAGGAAAATAATTATAGGGAACATTAAGGGGGCGTGGCTTGGCGCCCGAGAGGCATGGCGGCGTCCGGATAGAGCTCCCGGACGAGACTCGATGGTTTCGCGCCCACCGGCTGTTCAGGGCGGATTTGCCGGCTGACGAAGGTGCCGGAACGCCTGCAGAGTGTCGCGAGTCCGGAACCGGCTTCATTTACAGCGCCGGTCACCGGAAAACTAAGAAGTGAGTCTCTCCCTGCGACGCGCGAACCGCGGTCGCCATTTTGTGAGACTGACCGAATTGTGGAGCGCGTCTCAATTGACCAGAATCAGGGCATTGCGGATAAAACACTGCGGCGACATGGTGTTATAACGCAGTTTTGCTGATGCCTTCGTGGTGGAGGAAATGTGCTGCCTTTTGAAATGTGGTGAGGAAACAGGCGAATATGTGATGCGGCAGCCATTTTGAGAGTCATTTGCACCTGCATATTGAAGGCTTTTCTTTCCTCGCATGGAGTCTGAGGGGACGCGCCTCTGGAGACATCATTTTTTCCCATACATATGTGGATAACTCATACTGTTCATATCCAGGCATGATTTTGTATTGCGCTATTTTGTTCTTTTGACCTGACAGGAGCTATACAGTCTATGGCTTTCTCTTGACTGCCTGTCATCTCTTTGTGGGTTCATGTTTTCATAGAATTAAAGCACCTGCTTTACCTGAAGTGATGGAAATTTAGACACAGTTGTTGGTCTGTATTTTCTACATGCGCATTTTTGTGGGTTTTGTGCGCTATAATCGTTTTTTTAAGTATTTCAAGTTTATTCCCACCTGAAAAGTGTGCTCGCCTTGGGCTTTATGGGAAAAACGAAGAATCCTCGCCATACAATATCAAAGCCTACTCAAATCTTTGTCAAGAACTCAAAAATTTTCAGCGAGTTTGCTAAGCTAGACGAATCTTTGTCAGCAGCGCCCAAGGGCTCTGAGATAACAATGGACTCTATTCAGATCGCATCGGTGAAGGCTGTTACCAAACGCCTGAAGAAGGACCCCCCTCCCCACCTAAATCAGTCTCGCCTGTCTCCATGGAGCTATTATTGGAAGAAATCAGGGCCCTTCGCCCATTCATGGAAGAAACTAATGCCAAACTGCAAACTCTCACGGATAACTGGTCACAATTGGACTAAAGACTTAATGCAGTTGAACTCAATGTATCAGCGTTTGCAGAAACCAGAGCTAACGTATCTCAGATCAACTCTCAAGTCTCGTTGCTCCAAAAACAGGTGGAGGACTTGGAAAATCGAAATAGGCGGAATAATCTCTGCATTTATGGTCTGGGAGAGGGAATTGAAGGAAATGATCCCATAGCCTTCTTCAAGTCATTCTTGCCTAAAATACTTCACCTACCAGAGGACGCTGTACTTAACATCCAAAGAGCACACAGACTGGGGCGTTTTTCGTCTGGTGCGTCGTCTGCGCAGAAACCAAGAGGAGTCATCTTATACTTTCTGGAGTACACAGACCTCTTAAAGGTTTTGTCGACGGCTAAAGCTACTCAGCGCATTACATGGGCAGGTTCAACCTTATTCTTTGCGCAGGACTATGCCAAAGCCACGGCCACCAGACGAAAGGCATTTCTTGACATGAGACCGGACCTTCGATCAATGGGGGCCCGGTATGGTCTCTTCCACCCGTGCCTTTTTAAAGTCACATACAACAACAAAACGACAGCCTACGAGGATCCGGTGCGTCTACGGAGCTTTATTAATTCAAACAAGACGGATGCTATGGATGCATCGGGACCCTCTTCTTCACGTATTGTTTAATTTGAAGTATTCCATATAGGCATATTCGTGCTTTGTTCTTTCCTCCCCACAATTATCTGAATTCATTGAATGTTGTTTTTAATTTTATATAGTTGATGGAAATGTAGATGTTAAAATAGTCGTTCGGTTGACCTTTTTGTTTTCAGACTTATTCATACTACCTGGTGATCTTACCATAAAATTATTATTATAATTGTTTTTTTTTTTTTCTCTTTCGCCCATAGTTGTCTTTTCCTAATGGCGTGTATACCTCCGAGTCCTCCGTGTGCTCAAACCCGGATGTACCGTATGTCTCATGTGGTTCCACCCCCCCCTACCTCTCTAAACCTTCTTTGTGTAAGTATGTCACCCTATTCTCATTACTTTTTATTTTTTCTTCTGTACTTCTTTCCAGTACATTTCTCTATTCTCTCTTTAGGTGCCGCCTTCGCTCTCCCTCCTAGTCATCATACCCCCTCTCTGCACTTTCTAGACTGTCCATATATGCTACCTCTAACTTCTCTTTCTTTTCCTACAATGTTTTTTAGTTTAACCTTTTTGGAACGTTACCTGTATCTTTCTCATTATTGGATCTTATTGTCATCTATTGATTCTTTATGTCTTATGATAAATGCAATTAAGTGTTGGTTCTGTTGCCCCCACGGCAGATGCAATGATTTAGGTTCTAACCTCCTCTTTTTTAATTTTTCTTTCTTTGCTCAAATTCCATGGCAGTAACAATTGTATCTTGGAATGTCAGGTGTTTAAATTCACCTATTAAGAGACAGAGAGTATTAAGTCATCTAGCCAAATTAGAAGTTGATATAGCATGTCTCCAAGAAACTCATCTGACAGAAGCAGAATCATTAAAATTGAAAAAGGGATGGGTGGGAGAAGTTTTCTTCTCCCCAGGGGATGGCAAACGTAATGGTGTCATGTTGTTATGTCGAAAATCGCTTTCTTTTAAATTCATTTAGCAGGATTCGGATACGAATGGTCGTTGGTTAAATGTCAAATTATTGTTGGGAGATGCTCTGGTCTCTTTTCTCAATGTGTACGCCCCGACAGGCGGTGATTCATTATTTTGGTCTTCAATGGCTCACCAAATTGCAACATGCATTGAAGATAACTTCATATTTGCCGGTGACTGTAATCAGATCTTTGATCCCTTCTTAGATCGGAACTCTAAAGTCCCTTTTTTTACCCAATAAAATACATAGATCTTTTATAAACACTCTTACTCAACACAAGCTTTTGGATGCTTGGAGATTGTGTAATCCCACAACGAGAGAGTACACCTTTTATTCTCCAGTCCATCATACCCAATCGCGAATCGACTACTTTTTCATCTCCCATAATGTATCCCAAGCCTTGGTTAATGCTGAGATTGGTCCTATTTTGCTCTCAGACCATGCCCCCATTTCAATTCGTCTTGATATTCTGCCAAGAGTTGACGTCCCCAGGAGATGGCGTTTTAACAACGCTCTCCTTTCTGACCCAATATTTACTTCATCCTTTACCTCTTTTTTTAATGAATACTTTTTGTTTAATCAAAATGACACTATGTCTACTTCAACCATATGGGACGCATTTAAAGCAACAGCAAGGGAGTTCATTATTGGCTATGTTGCCAAAAAACGTCACATAGCCTGCAAACGTTCTAATGAACTCTTTCATGAGATAAAGAGACTGGAGCAATCCTACTATTCTTCCAATTCAAAGGAATGTTTGGCTGCTCTTCTAAAGGCGAAACTTCAATTCAACAAAGACACCACGGATAATGCTTCTTTGTACTTATTAAAATCTAGTGCAAAATTTTATGGCGGCCAAAATAGAGCAAGGAACATTTTGGCTAATTACTTGAAAATCAAACACAATAAGTTAAATGTTGAATCTATATATGATGAACACTCTAATTTAAAATTTAAGGATTTGGATATAGTGAATGAATTCTCCTCCTTTTATAAGTCATTGTACACTGCAGAAGCGCACCCCACAGATTTTTTGTTATCACAATTTTTCTCCAACATTCAGAAACCTGTACATACTCCTCCTGATCTCTCCATATTGGAAATAGACCCAACAGCAAAGGAACTTCTGGACGCCTTACAACATCTTAAAAAGGACAAGGCACCAGGTCCAGATGGGTGCACAGTTGAATTTTATATTCATTTTCCTAAATTATTAATTCCCAAACTACATTCTTTGGTACAATCCTTCTGCTTTTCTAATTCTGCTACCGGTTCTTTCTCTGAGGCGCACATTTGTCTCATACCTAAAGAGGGCAAGGACTTGAAGCACTGCAAAAATTATAGACCCATTTCGTTGGTCAATATTGATGATAAAATCTTTTCAAAAGCCTTGGCTCTTCGATTAGAATCTTTTTTACCAAATTTGCTAGGCAAAGAACAATCTGGCTTTGTGAAAGGACGGCTCATCACAGACAACACTCGGCTCTTTTTTGATATCTTATCCAAATCATCTCACCACAAACAATCTCTTGCTGCAATAGCTTTGGACGCGGAAAAGGCATTCGATAGAGTAGAATGGCCTTACCTTTTCTATGCCTTGAGATGGTTTGGCTTTGGTCCTAAGTTTACCTCTCTCATCTCTCTACTCTATTTGAATCCCGTGCGGCTGTTTGTGCTAATGGCCTAATATCTCCATTTTTTGATTTAGGTAGAGGTGTTCGTCAGGGATGCCCTCTGTCTCCCTTCCTATTTAATTTTGCTCTGGAACCTTTTCTTTCAAAAATTCGTCAAAACCAAGACATACATGGATTCGAACTCAAAACAGCCCATATCAAATTTGCAGCTTATGCTGACGATATTTTGCTTTTTATATCGCAACCAACTGAATCTATTCCTGCTTTTTTAGCAGAAGTTCACTCCTTTTCTTCTGTATCAGGATACAAGTTGAACACTGACAAGTGCGAGATTTTGCCCCTTACCAAATACACTTTTAAAGACGATTTTGTTTCATCTCATTTTTCATGGAGCCCCAAACATATTAAATATCTTGGAATGTATTTCGCTCCTGTAATTCCTGACACAGTGTCCATTTGTATGAATAAATGTATTCAAAAAATCTCTGATTTGACAGCTAAGTGGCATCCTTTGTATTTGTCTTGGTGGGGTCGCCTTGATACAATTAAAATGATGCTATCCCCTATAGTGCTATATACCATCTCCAATATCCCAGGCCCATATACATTTTAATCATACTTCCTGGTCTTAACCAGTTCCTTGTGGAATGTCCATGCAAGCATCGTTTCCCACAGTTCATGCAATTGCTCATCCGTTTCGATCAGTCCAAATTGTATCTTTTTCTGCTACATTTTGGGTTTAACAGTTCCGTCTATTGATTCAGTTGAACTTCTCATGCTTCTTGCTGTTGGTTATTTAGGATCACTGACAAATATCGAAGGTCAAAATCGACCTACAAAAATATCGCAATAAAATATCGATGTCAATAATATCGAAACTTATCTACAACATGGTAAGTACAAAAATATCGAGAAAAATATCGATGTCAAAAATATCGCTATCAAAAATATCGTTTTTTGTTGTTGTTAAAAATAATATGTAAAATAAACTAAACAGACCAACTTCCTATAATTAAAATAAACATAGTTAAAAATATTTTATAATATTTAAAATTAATAAGTAACATATATAATTAAATAAAACATTAAATAAACATATACATATAATATATAATATATATACTTACTTAGGGGCCTATTACCATACCCGGCGTAAAAAAATCCGCCAGGCATGGAAGCGCAAACCGCCGCACACACCGTCTGAACACCGACCACGCCATTACGATTACACAAACTGAAACTTCATCGGCGGAAATCACATTACATACCGCCCGCCATCGTCCGGAAGTCGAAGCCAAAACCGCCCGCTATCGGACGGAAACACGCACGCATAACACAAAACCGCCCGCCTCACGCCGGCTACCGCACGGAAATTACGTATCGCACCGCCATGAGCGCGGGAAAACTACAAATATACCGCTTCGCCGCGCAAACAACGCCGATGAGAATCGACACGGCAGAAGCTATGGCGCCCACGCCCCTGCACAGAAAC
>CAWUFW010024696.1:0-56279 GCA_963921515.1 Calotriton arnoldi | reverse complement strand
ATCCACATGCACTGCACAGTCCTCAGTTCCCTCTCCCTCCAAAGCACCCTCCCTTGCCTCACCTGCAACCCCAAAGTCACAGCAGCTCTTCCTCTGTGACCTCGGCCTCTTCCCCACCGATGAAGCTGCTCCAGCATCCCGGGGGAAGAGGAAGCCCACCCACATGGAGCAGAGTGCCCCTCGCCCCCGGACACCCTCCCCCAGGCGCAGACGGACTGAGGCCCCCACCCGCAAGTCCCCCGGAGTGCTAAGAGCAAGACCCCGCCACCGCCCTGCAGCTCAGGCACAAGGTCTCCGTCCTCCATCCCTCAGGCCCCCACTGCACAGGTGCCCCCACCACACCCTGCCCCAGGTTCCCCCACCCACAGATATACCATCCCCAAGATGCTCCGGCCTTCTCCCCTGCCACTTGCTCTCCCAGCACCACACCCCCCGCTGCGCTTGTCTGTGCCACTGATGTGGTGAGGGTGTCCTCCCCCTCTGTCCAACCCACCTTGCCTGTTCCCCATTCTCCTCCCCTGGAGGTAGGCACTGCAGTGGAGTCCACTACCGCCCTGTCTGACTTGGGCACTGCAGTGGCGGACCTGTCCACCCCATCTGCAGGGTCCACTGCAGTTGTGCCGGCACCCACGACATCTGTGTCATGCCCCCAGTTGTGCCGGCACACACCATGTCAGACACCTCCACTGCAGTTGTCAGTGGCTCTCCAGCACCCACCACCCCTTCCCTGACTCCCCCTGGTGAGCCCTGATCCTGTCCCTGCGGTGCCTGGCCTGCCCCCCGGTAGCCCCTCCTAGTGGATTGTCCCTGGTATTGTGCAGGCATGCGTAGGGTGACATCTGCCAGTGTCACCCTGTTTGAACTTTGACAATGGACTGGCCATTGGCCTTTGCTCTTTTTCAGGACTTCGTTTGGCCTCAACACATATGCTGAATAAAGCAACTTTCTTTTCTCTAGTGCTCATGCTTCAGATGTACATGTTGTTGGTGCAGCTAACCATGCCCTTGCTGCAGTGATGGTGATATCTGGTCTCATGATTATGAAGTGTTACTGTGCAGGAACCCATGTGGTCCAGGGGGAATGTGTCCTATCATGTGGTGTATCCATGTCATCAATAGCAGCATCTGAGGGTGTCATGTGTTCAGTATTTGGCAATGGGTTTCCTACTTACATTGGCAATTTCACATCTGTGGCTTCCACCCCTGCACATCTGTTGTGCCTGCCATCGTTGCTTTTGTCTACTTCCCTGACCGTGTTGCCATCTCCAGTGGACATGCAGGTTTGGGCATCAATGGGGAGGGACTCATCCGTGTAGTCAGTGCAACATTGCTATACAAGTGTGTTGGATCTGTGCTGATGATTCCGTTGGCACATCCATGACCAGGCTGATGTGATGGGAGCCCTCATTTGGTGCTAATTGTTGATTGTGTGACCAAGTGCTCAGCTGACATGATGGGGCCCTACTGAGGCAACATATGGCACAGCTTTCCTCACACTGGAGTGGAGTCCCCTCATGGCAGTGTGTACATGTGTGACATTGCCTGCGCCCAAGGTGTGTGTTGTATGTGCATGTCTGTGTGTTCACTTCCATTCATCTGCGCATGCTGTGATCCCTAGTGTTGTACCTGTTTGTGATGCTTGCTGACTTGAGCTATGTTCCCCCAAAGTCTTCTCCCTGTGTTCTCTGTGATGTGGGTGCATGGCACATTACTGGTCATCAGGGTGTCACCCATAGGTGTGTTTGCTGTCAGGGCAGAGTTTGTGTGCTGACGCAGATGGGTCACAGTCAGGTTTCCCTTTGGCACTTGTTGTTTGCCCCTGTCATGTGATTTCCAGTTTGTGTTATCTTTCAGTGATTGTGACACGTTGTGTGTGTGACTGCTGGCACTCCTTAGGGTCCGGGCTGCAATGTTGGTTGTTGTCTATGTGTGTTCTTTGTGGGTGACCTTGGCTTCTTCATTGGTGTGTGACTGTGGCTGGGATCCCATTGGTCGGTGTGGTATTGCCGTCATGTCCATGTACAGCGTAGTGTGCAGTGTGTCAGACATTCAGGAGTCTTGTTGAGTGTCCATGTGTGATGTGTTTCTACACCTTGGTTCCCACCCACCACCCTGGAATAGTAATGGGTGCATGTGCAATGTCACCAGTGCATGTGTACTTCACTGCTGCACATTGTTGGAGGTCGAGGGGTGTGGTCTTGAGTGTGTGCAGATGAGAGTTGTTGCCCGGCTAGTCCCCTGCCTCCATGTTGGCCTTGGCTTACTGGCCATGCTGATTGATTTGTGCTTGTGTAGGTGTGATGGTAGTTAGTTGCTCAGGACACCTGACTGTGGTTCACAGTGTGAACGACATTTAGCTTTGTCATCACAGTGGTATTTTTCTTCAGCCCAGGGTCACCACATTGTGGGGGCCCTGGGGGTGGTGCTGTGGTGTGTCTGTGACTTGCTGTGTCAGTTGTTGTTCCTACGTGCCTGTGTGACATGTGTGTTTTGTGCTCCCTCTCACCTGTCAATGCCTGCTTGCCCACATAGGGGATTTGGATCCATGAGTTACCTTAGTGTGGCAGTGTATGCACATCTGTATGATTGGTATTCAGCTCTCCTCATGTGTTGTGTTGTTGCCTGGGGACACTGGCACCCCCACCCCTCACCTGCTGTGTATGATGACAGTGTTGGTCTGCCTGTTAGTGTTTGTGCATCTGCACCACTGCATTGGCATATCTTGGGTGTGCCATTGGCTGTATGTTGTTTGGTGTGTTTCCCCTGCTGTCCCTGGGACTCCTAGGTCATCGGTCAGCACAGTGATCATGGTTTGTGTGTCCCATTGCTGCCATGGTATGGTATCTGTTCACCTCACATCTGCTGTCTCCACAGGGTATCTGCATTTGTGTGCCCATTGGTGCAAATATGTGGTTCTGCATTCTGATGGTCACTTCTGTCATTGTGTCATTGATGACTGTTGACGGTCTCAGCCACCATGGGTGTTGTTTGTCTGCACATGGCCAAAGGAATGTTTCATTTGCACTGCAGTATTTGGCTCCCCCAATTTATGTTGCAATGGGACACATACACTACTTTGCCACAGATGAGTTTTTGGTTCTGTGACCAGGAATGATCCATGCAGTTTGGCAGTTGCAGCTCTTTCTTTGTCAACAATTACCTTTTGGTCACTGTGATGATGAGGGTGTAGACCCCATTGCCACAATGGTCAAAATGTGCTTCAGCTATGGACCCCACACTTGCCTTTTGGTCACTGTGATGATGGGGGTTTAGACCCCATTGCCACAATGGTCAAACTGTGCTTCAGCTATGGACCCCACACTTACCTTTTGGTCACTGTGATGATGGGGGTTTAGACCCCATTGCCACAATGGTCAAAATGTGCTTCAGCTATGGACCCCACACTTACCTTTTGGTCACTGTGATGATGGGGGTTTAGGCCCCATTGCCACAATGGTCAAAATGTGCTTCAGCTATGGACCCCACACTTGACTTTTGGTCACTGTGATGATGGGGGTTTAGGCCCCATTGCCACAATGGTCATGGGCTGCTTGCATTGTGGGTGCCACACACATATATGTGTGGCACATGTGCTAGGGGGTCACATTGTATGTTCAATGTCATGTTCGGTGTTGTAGGCATTTGACACAGCCTGCTCACACGCTTGTCATGGTGGTGGTGGGGGATGTCTTAATCTTGCATTCCCTAGGTTGTGGTGTGCTTGTTGTGTCATGCATTGTCCATCCTATGAGTGGGGGTGGTAGTAGTGGTAGGCATCCAGCCCCCCTGGCTAAGGGTGGTAGTAGTGGTGGGCATCCTGCCCCCTGGCTAAGGGTGGTGGTAGGCATCCAGCCCCCCTGGCTAAGGGTGGTGGTAGGCATCCAGCCCACCCTGGCTAAGGGTGGTAGTAGTGGTGGGCATCCTGCCCCCTGGCTAAGGGTGGTAGTGGTGGGCATCTGGCACCCCCTGGCTAAGGGTGGTAGTAGTGGTGGGCATCCAGCCCCCCTGGCTAAGGGTGGTGGTAGGCATCCAGCCCCCCTGGCTAAGGGTGGTAGTAGTGGTGGGCATCCTGCCCCCTGGCTAAGGGTGGTAGTGGTGGGCATCTGGCACCCCCTGGCTAAGGGTGGTAGTAGTGGTGGGCATCCAGCCCCCCTGGCTAAGGGTGGTGGTAGGCATCCAGCCCCCTGCTTAAGGGTGGTAGTAGTGGTGGGCATCCTGCCCCCCTGGGTGAGGGTGGTAGTAGTGGTAGGCATCCTGCCCCCCTGGTTGAGGGTGGTAGTAGTGGTAGGCATCCAGCCCCCCTGGCTAAGGGTGGTGGTAGGCATCCAGCCCCCTGGCTAAGGGTGGTGGTAGGCATCCAGCCCCCCTGGCTAAGGGTGGTAGTAGTGGTGGGCATCCTGCCCCCTGGCTAAGGGTGGTAGTAGTGGTAGGCATCCTGCCCCCCTGGTTGAGGGTGGTAGTAGTGGTAGGCATCCAGCCCCCTGGCTAAGGGTGGTAGTAGTGGTGGGCATCCTGCCCCCCTGGTTGAGGGTGGTAGTAGTGGTAGGCATCCAGCCCCCTGGCTAAGGGTGGTAGTAGTGGTGGGCATCCAGCCCCCCTGGCTAAGGGTGGTGGTAGGCATCCAGCCCCCTGGCTAAGGGTGGTAGTAGTGGTGGGCATCCTGCCCCCTGGGTGAGGGTGGTAGTAGTGGTAGGCATCCTGCCCCCCTGGTTGAGGGTGGTAGTAGTGGTAGGCATCCAGCCCCCCTGGCTAAGGGTGGTGGTAGGCATCCAGCCCCCTGGCTAAGGGTGGTGGTAGGCATCCAGCCCCCCTGGCTAAGGGTGGTAGTAGTGGTGGGCATCCTGCCCCCTGGCTAAGGGTGGTAGTAGTGGTAGGCATCCTGCCCCCCTGGTTGAGGGTGGTAGTAGTGGTAGGCATCCAGCCCCCTGGCTAAGGGTGGTAGTAGTGGTGGGCATCCTGCCCCCCTGGTTGAGGGTGGTAGTAGTGGTAGGCATCCAGCCCCGTGGCTAAGGGTGGTAGTAGTGGTGGGCATCCTGCCCCCCTGGTTGAGGGTGGTAGTAGTGGTAGGCATCCAGCCCCCTGGCTAAGGGTGGTAGTAGTGGTGGGCATCCTGCCCCCCTGGGTGAGGGTGGTAGTAGTGGTAGGCATCCTGCCCCCTGGGTGGGGGTGGTAGTAGTGGTAGGCATCCAGCCCCCTGGCTAAGGGTGGTGGTAGGCATCCAGCCCCCCTGGCTAAGGGTGGTAGTAGTGGTGGGCATCCTGCCCCCCTGGGTGAGGGTGGTAGTAGTGGTAGGCATCCTGCCCCCTGGCTAAGGGTGGTAGTAGAGGTGGGCATCCAGCCCCCCTGGCTAAGGGTGGTGGTAGGCATCCAGCCCCCCTTGCTAAGGGTGGTAGTAGTGGTGGGCATCCTGCCCCCCTGGGTGAGGGTGGTAGTAGTGGTAGGCATCCTGCCCCCCTGGTTGAGGGTGGTAGTAGTGGTAGGCATCCTGCCCCCCTGGTTGAGGGTGGTAGTAGTGGTAGGCATCCTGCCCCCCTGGTTGAGGGTGGTTGTGGTGGTTGGCATCCAGCCCCCCTGGGTTGGGGTGGTGGCGCGCATTCAGGCCCCTGTGTGCATATGTGGCATTGGTGATGGGCATCCCGCCCCTATGGTGCTGCTGTTGCTGGTGTAAGTATATTCAGATTCCCATTGTATGTGTGTGATGTGTCGTGTACGTGTTGTATGTGTTTTGTGGTTGGTGTCTGACTTACCTTCTGCGCCGTACGCGTCCGTGCCTGTTCCGGTAGTAGATGTAGAATATTGGTATGATCGGGACGAAGGGATTCATGGTTGGTTCGTGTCGTTCGTCCTTCTCGTTGCTTCGCGTCGTCCTCGTCGCTTGGCTTCGTCCTCGTCGCTTCGCGTCATCCTCGTCGGTGCTGTGTTCGTCTCGTAGCCGTGGATCGTGTTGTGGCGCGATTCGGAGCTTATGTGCGCCTCTCCCGGATGCTTTGACGTGCCGTGCGTAGCGACGGGTTCGGCGCGTACGGAAAGCGCATCGTACTTGTTCGGCCGGACGGGGCTGCATTTTCCCTTCCGTGCGACTCGATTCGGCGTTTCCGGATTCGCCTCGGTCGGAGAACAGGACCTGGTTTGGGTGAGTACGGCTCGGCCGGGATTTTTGCTGTTGTGCGCATCGTACTTGCTCGTTCGGTGTACTGTACGGATCGGTCGGGAAACTGGCTTTCGCATGGCTTTTTTCCCGACCGAATAGTATTGGGTGCGCCTCCGACCGAGATCGGAATCGGCCCCTTTATGTCCTGGGTTGGGGGCAGAACGTGAGAACCATCAAGTAGAAATATCACTTACCAATGGCTTAGTAGGAGTAAGGGCAGAAGTGCTAGGAACACCTGTTGCCCCAACACCTGTCCCCCTGGCCAACAAACAGAGAGAAGGAGCGCCCACGACACATGTTGACAACTATCTTGCTGCTCAAAAGAGGAACACTCAACTTCCCATTGCCAACATATTTGAATGCATCTCTAGAAAGAACTTGCAAGGTAATAAGTTGAGGGTTTTATCCTGGAATGTTGCTGGACTTGAAAATAAATTGTCCTGTCCAGATTAGGGGTTTTTTGTAGACCAATATGATATATGCATGTTCCAGGAAACCTGGGCACGGGAAGATTCTCTGAGGTTGGGGTTTGCTTCATTTAATGTCCCTGCTACCTCGGGGGGAAGGGGCAGACCATCTGGGGGTTTAACTATTTGGGTAGATTTGCATTTGGGATGTGGGCCGAACAGTTGACTACCCTGTCTAATGATATCCAGTGCGTAGTACTTTCCTCTTCCTCAAAGCTAAAAATTGCTTTTATTAATGTTTACTCTCGGCCCGTTAGCTTCAGCCAGGAATCTCTGACACTAGACCAACTCTTTTTATCCCTACAGTTGACACAAGCACGTGGTTGATAGTTGGTGGCGACCTCAACTGTCAATTTGAACCCCTTGTTGATCCAATTAATACAACAACCCCAGTGAGGAGGACTTGCAATGGTTAATCCCAGATCCACAAATTCAACCTGTCAAGGCATGGTCCCCACTGGTACTCTAGATTAACTCAATTACATTGACTCACTCCCTTAGAGCATGCAATGTCCGTTTAAAATTGAATATTCCGGGGAAGCCAACTTTTAATAGATTAGGCCAATCATCCTTGTTGGATTATATTTTAGTGGAGACCAGGCTATGGCAAAGGGTCCTTGATTTCGCTGTCCTGATGCGGCAGGACAGCGACCACAACGCTCTGTCCATGGAATTGGAGATGCCGGACCTGGGCCATCCTAATTATAAGGCTAGCTCTACATCCTCAGGTAGTGGTTTAATACTCTCAAACAATAGAAGGAAAATAAGGCGGGCCTTAATTCAACAGTCACCTGAAACGTTGGCCACATTATATCAATCAGTAATTCCGATTTTATTAGAAATGCGGGAGGCTACAGCCATAGAAGACACTTTACTAAGTATTGAGAGAGTTGGAAAACTGCATGTAGAACTAACATCCAATCTGGCAGATATATTTTATCCAGTGGTATTACATAGGGCAAAGAAAGGGCTTAAACAATCCTGGTTTAACGACAAATGCCGAAAGGCCAAACGGGATCTGTTAGAAGCTATTAAAGCTAAGGATAAGCATCAAATTAAACAGAATAGTGCATTGTACAGAGATAGTACCCAGGAAGCAAAAAAGAACTGGGAATTGGACAGATGGGAGGCCCTCAAAACTGCCTTATCCAATAAAGATATGAAGGCTTTTTGGACTGTAGCTAGTACAGGTGGTAGCGAAGGGAAGTCAGCTATTGAGCCTAATATAGCATCTGAAGTATGGAAGGCACACTTCCAGGCTCTATACACTATCAAGGAAGTTGCGGGCCAAACTACCGAAGTTTCCATGACTTCCCTGGGGATCAACCAGGCGTGGATGGAAGAACAAGAGATCCTGAGCCCATATCAAGCCGGATTCCGAAGAAACACATCTACCGTCGACAAAATATTCAGACTCCAACTTTTATTTTGGAAAACGGTGACAATAGAAGGTGGCAGCCTCTACCTTATTTTTGTGGATCTGAAGACGGCTTTTGATCTGGTGCCCAGGGTCAAATTATGGGGTGTAATTAGAGACCTGGGGACCCCCTCCTACCTCCTCAGCATCTTGATGAGATGACACGAAGGCAATTTTGCTCAAGTGAGGTACGGAAAATGTGGTGAACTAACCCCTCGTTTTCCGATTAATAACGGAGTACGGCAGGGGTGCGTGCTCACACCTACCTTATTCTGTTTATTCATTTACACACTGGTTGACCAACTTAGCAAGGTAAAGGACAATGATGCCCCTAAGATGGCAGGTAGTAAGGTTCCAGCAATGATGTTTGCTGACGACACTCTTCTACTTTCTAAATCGCCTATGGGTATCCAGCGGATTCTTGATAGTTTTGTTGCCTTCTGTAAAAGCCGGGGGTTGGAGATTAATACACAGAAGACCAAATTTATGGTCTTCAATCCAGCAAACAAGTCTCCTCCCAACCCTTGCCTGAATGGCACTTTGTTAGAAAGAGTGTCCGTCTTTGATTATTTAGGTGTCACTTTGACCGAAAATCTGGAGTGGGGGCTGCAAGTGGCCAAAGCAAGCCTTAAGCTCGCACAGTCTGTAGGGGGAATCGCTAAACTGCACAGAACATCTACCCACAAACCAGCTGGGCCATTAGTAGAAATCTATAAAGTACAAGCAAGGGGTGCCACAATGTACGGGGCAGAACTATGGGGCCATTGCTCTGCCAGTAGCATGAGCAAAGTAGATAACAATTTTATGAGGCAGATGCTAGGTCTACACCTTAGTACTCCTCTGATTCCTTTACGCCTGGATTTGGGCATTAGGCCTATTGAGGACGAGATCGGCCTTAGACCCTTAACTTTTTGGCATACATTATGGGTGACCCCGGAACTGGCCGTGTATCGATCAGAGCTTAAGGAGTTACTGTGTTTTCCGGGTGTTAGTAAAATACCCTGGTTTGCTTATATAAAGGATGTCTGCCATATGTTGGGCAAATCGGGCCTATGGAGCAATCCTGAAGAATTGTGCCCCTTAATTTCGCTGTCAGAATTGGTCAAATCCTACAGGACGTCCAGACTTGCTGTTATCCAGGAAAGTTCGTTTGTAGGACATTTGAGAGCCGAACTTCTAAAAATCAAGGACGAGTACATCATACAATCCTTTCTCGATGACATTCAACCAATCCTGTCTAGGAAATTATATGTACAGTTCAGATTTGGGACCCTACCGCTTCGTGCCTTTTCCAACAAATGGTCTAAAACTCTACCCCGAGGGTGCCCTGCCTGCAATTGTAAGGAAGAGTCAGAGCTACATGTCTTTTTTTTCTGTCCTGGTTATAAATTAGCCAGACAGCTCTGGCTTATCAAATTATCCAACTCTGCAGGAATGTAGGTTCTGTGTGAATTTTAAAATATGACATTGTCTTCGCTGTATCTCGTTTTTTAACTTCGATGTGGCACATGCGTTGGATGTTCTTAAACCTGCCATTATGCCCCTAGGAATGTGAGTGTTTTTATCTGCTTAATACTCTTGTACTAATTCCTTCCTTTTGAAAAAAAAAAAAAAAGGGGGGTTTAATGACAATACTATGTGATGAAATAAGTTTTTAACCGGGATTACATTTTAGCCCAAAAGCCTTGTTTGAAGTGATTTCATGGCAGTTTGACCAGGTAGGGTTTAAACATGATTTGTCTGGACTTATCTCCTCGTAAAATTCAAGATGCACTATATTATTGTCAAATTTGCCAAACTGTATAGTTAATTACTTGGTTACTTTTTAACACACACAGTTTTATGTGAACAAACTTTTAAATCTATGTACTATTTATGGTATATTTGTGGGAGTATATTTTATGTTTATATGACCGCAATAAAGATGTCGATGATGAAAAACTTACATTTCTTTTCACTACTGCATGGCTTAACTCTCCCATAGACTAACATTGGCATTAATTTATAAGTGTAATTTCCAAATGGGAAAAAGTAACCTGTTCATGTTTGGTGTCTCTGAAATGCTAATTTAAAATCCTAACTTATGGTAAAGTTGGATTTTAGATTAGAATTCTGAAAATGTCACTTTTAGGAAGTTGGCATTTTCTTGCCTTAGGCATCCAGGGGCTTATTTATGAGCCCTTGCGTCACTTCTGCACCGCCGGTGCATCACTTTTTTGTGACGCATCCACGGCGTAAAAAAATGCATCATGTTGCGCCCCATTTACAAAGTGACGCATCTAGGCAGATGCGTCACTTTGTAAACCCCTGCGCCACATTATACCTGCGCCAGGTGTATGTATGCAGGGTGGGCGTTCCCCCGCAAAAAGCAGCGTAGAAGTGGCGCATTGAAATCTATAAGATTTTAGTGCCCCACTTCTAGGACGCCATTGCGTCAATTTCTTATGCCTGTCTCACAGCAGGTGTAAGACTGATCCAGGCCCTTTCACATGGGGCTTTCCCCATGTGAAAGGACACATTGCTGGAGTTGCGTATGTTTTCAGACACACCCCAGCAATGCGTCAGTTTTGCACTGACAGTTACATCAGTAATACTGACGTATCTGTCACTCCTTGCGACATGATGCGTCATACAGAAAATATGACGCATCCATCATGTCGCAAGGAGGGCGCAGTGAAAACTGTTGCATCGCTGTTTTCATGCAGCGATGCAACAGTTTTCATAAATAAGCCCCTTAGTGCCTGTAACATGCCACTGGTCACATGACTGGGTGTAGCTGACAGTTGAGCTTTGTGTATTCCTCCTAGACAGCCACACACAATAGGGAGTTTAGAGGTGCCTGGATGGGCCTTCACTGGCAGGATGGAAGGGAGTAGCTGGGCACATCCCCTCTTACACCTGAATAGGCTGTGTCCTGCTTCCACACAAAGGGCTGCATACCCCCTTTAGTTAGTCTGGAGCCAAGGCAGGGAAGGCAGGATTACGGGGCACTTCAAAGGAAAACCTCTAGAAGCTTCTCCCAACTTCAAAGGCACAACTGGGTATAAATACTGGATCTCAGACACCACCACTTCAGTATACTTTTGGACCTGTGGATACTCTGCCAGGAAGAAGGACTACTGTGTAGCTACAAGGACTGTCACTGTGCTAGACTGCTGCTCAGAAGGAACTGCTGCCTTGCTGTGCTGACCTGCTGCCCTCTTACCTGGGGAAGAAGAACTGCACCTGCACCTTCATCTTGAAGCAAGAACCCCAGAGTCACTTCAAGGGTTAGTCTGCTGACCTCCTGATCTGAGTCTCAGGGATATAAAAGACTCCACAACTGGATCTTGGACCCAAAGAGGTGCCTCTCAGGTCCTGGACCGTTGGTGTGGCTCATAGGCTCGTACAATTGCTCTTACAATCAAGCTTTCGGACTCTTCACAGCCGCGAACGGGACAGTTTGCACCGAGACCGAGCCGCTCACACCGAAAATCAGTATGAGCCGCTGTCTACGCACAGCAAGCACCGATTGCCGGTGGAGGACCGCCAGTGCGAAGCACCAGTCTGCCAGACCATGACGCCCGGCCTGTTCTTACCCCAACCGGCACCTGCGATGCTCTCTTTGCTCTGTGCGATGCTCTTCAATGCAAACATGACACTTGTCACAAAACTTGAGAAGGTACACCTTCAGCTGGACTAATCTGGGACTGTATTCGATTTTCATCATGCTTGGCCTGAAACTTTGATTTTGACCCACTCCAGCATGACCAGAGAGCCATGGCTGGCACTTTGTGCTTTTAGCTGCTATCTTTTACTTTATTCTTTAAAAATGAATAGCTCCGCTCGGAGCAAGATGGATTCCGTGTAATTCTCCGCCTCACCGCCGCTCGCACCACAAGTTCAATCGGCTGTCTGCTATGCGGTCTGGCTCTGTGGTACTGCCGTGCTGGGCTCTGTGTGCGCTGCTCCGAAGCTGCCGTGAACATCGCTTCCCGCCGAAAACGATTGCTGGATTTTGGAGTAACAACGCACGGAGCTTCAATTTGAAGGTCCCAGCTTGGACGGCTCTGTTACCTGCTTCTGTCGGCTCGGTCTGCCTGGAGCATCTTTTGCACTGCTTGGCTGATTTTCTCCGGGCTCCTTTGTGGCAGCGGGTTTGAGCCAGACGGAGTATGGTGTCCCGCGGAGTCAGGGGCTCAAAAAACAAACTACCCCCCAGCAGCGATCTTGGATCCTCTGCCTCTGCGCTCTCAAAGCCTGATCCTGAACTGGTACTCAAAGGTAAACGGGAGGCTGGGGGCAACAAAAAAGGCACTAACAATCCTGCCGGGGGCAGAGTTCCCAAGGATGGGGGTAGTCTTCAGCCGTCAGTCGCTAAAATGTTCTCCGCGGCTGGCTCACTGGCTAATTTTCTAAATACCAAGGGTGAAAAAGCTGCTAATAACCTTGAGTGCAGCAAAAGTAATGAAACATCAGATCCAATCTCAGACAACCAGACCCAAGCTAACGCAGTACAGTCAGCCATGTACTCTGCCCTGCAAAATGCTCAACAATTATCAGGAAATCTTGAGCCAGAATATATAGCTGAAACGTGTGGACCAGAGACTTTAGCGACTCTAGTTACAAGCATGATTGGCCTCAGTACAAATACTGAAGCTTCAGATATACCCTTGGGGGCCTGTGGAGGGGAAAATCTGACTCCAGTCGGGACTGAGTCCAAGGAGAAGGGGCAAGATCTTTGGGGCCCCCCCTCTATCGACACCAAAGTCAGTTCGACACAATGCTCTCAGGTTGCGGTAACCCCCGAACCAACGGGTGAACACTTCTTCTCAGTATCAGACGGGTCCAACTCCATAGCTGAAGAAAGCTTCACTACTTCTAGCGATGGCGATCTATCTGACGCTAAATACAACAGCTTCTCTAAAGGCGCAGACACAGTTCAACGACAAAAACCTATGTCTGCTAAACAAAGAGCGAAACGAGCTGAAAAGCACGGTCAGCTAAGATGGGACTATTCAGAGTCTCAACTCACTTCTCCGTGTAGCGAGGATCCTGATAAGATCATGGGTGATCAAATAAAAGAACCCTCTATGGCAGCCATACTTTCTTCAATTAAACAATTCCAAGAAGAAGTACGTAGTGATAACCAGCAAGCCAAAGGTGCTGCCAATAAACTGCAAGGGGGCCTTAGGAAATTAAATAAAACCTGTTCAGATATTGGCGAACGAGTCACTATGATAGAGGGCCGCACCGAAAACCTTGAAGCAGAAGTCATCTCTCTGAAAAGCCAGTGCTCTTCCCACAGTGACTGCATGACCGACGTAATGTGGAAGATGGAAGCGCAAGAAAACCGGCAGCGCCGAAATAACCTCCGCCTACTAGGGATTCCCGAAGGGGTGGAGGGGGAAGATCCTCGGCGCTACATTATAAAACTACTGAGGGGGGCTTTTCCTGATCACACTGACTGGAATTGGGAACCTGAAATCCAACGAGCTCATCGTTTTCCTTTTACACAGAAGAAACAGTATGTTAGCGCCAACACCAACACCTACGCTAAAGGAACTGAAAAACCCCGTGCCTTTCTGGTTTTCTTCGGGAACTTCCTCCTCAGACAGATGATCTTTAATCAAGCCCGGCAAAACTCTCAGAAGAGCTATGAGGGAGTGTCTTTTTTCCGAAACCCGATTTTTGCCACACAACAGTGGAACGAAGATGGCGTCTTCGCCAATTAATTACCCCCTTCCAACAACAAGGGGCACAAGTTTTCCTCATGAACCCTGCCAAGCTGAAAGTTATTGTGAACGGTTCCACACGTACTTTCTTATCTGAGATTAAGGCTCAAGAGTACTTCTCCGAGGTTAAGGCTAGAAAGGGGCTATAATAACGCCCTCTAAGGTTTAATACGGGACATCACTCTTAAACTGATGAATACTATATATATGCCTTCTCCTTACTGTGTTTTATGGTTTTTCTGAGGGGGGGGGAGGTCAGAGGTGGGGCAGATCTCACATAGGTACATTAAGAGGCTGTCACGATTTGGGGTGTAACTCGGGCAATCCCTGGGAATTCCTGAGCAGAGTCCTAGAGCCGGTAATTTGCTACACAATAGTTTTTTTACATGGTGGGGGTGGGCGGTGGGGGTTTTATTACAGTTATACATCATTCAGGTAATACCTGATTGCTCACATCTGGGGGAGGGTGGGAGGGAGGCCCAGGGGGTAGAGGTAGGGTTAGGCTGAGGGGAGTGAGGGTGGGGGGCTGAGCCTATTTGAGTTTTACTTGTTTTTTTCTTCATACTCCAACTGGTTTTGTGTGCCTGTGCTTGTATTAGCTTTCATGGAAAACATAACAATTCTAAATTGGTTACTAAACTCTATTATGATGGGTAGCTCTTTTCAGTACATCGGTGACTCCAGACAACAGCTGGGGTTACTACTTCCCAATTTTTGTGCATTTATAACTGACTCAATTACTTTTCAACAATTCTTTAACTAATTGATATGTCAAATATAACACATTAAAATTGTTTCATTAAATATCTGCGGGCTAAATGATACTCGAAAAGGCAGAAGACAGCGCAAGGTCTGCGGTTGATGGGGGCCGACTTAGTCTGCCTCCAGGAAACGCATATAGAGGGTTCTCAGACACATCTCTTAAAGACCATGGGTTATAGCCTTATTGGTGGAACATCACAGGGTGCACGCACAAGAGGGGTCGCTATCTTAGCATGCCACAAGCGCCTGCTTCAACCCACTCGGGCTAAGTCTGACCCCCAGGGGAGATGGGTACTAGCAGAGTGCCGATTATCCCCTACATGCTCCTTTACATTATGCTCCATATACGGGAGTAATATGGACGACCCCGGAGTGATTAACTGGGTCTCCGGGGAACTAGCACACTGGCCTCTCCCAGCTATTGTGTGTGGGGATCTTAACAGCAATCTGCCCAGTAATTGGGGAGCAAATGACCAACAGGGGTTTGTAAGTCGAAAACCCAAGGTCCTGCAAGCCCTTAAAAATCTCTTAGTTGTACATGGACTTGTTGATGCTTGGGCATGCTGAAAACCAACTCAACCAGGTTATACATTCTATTCAGCGCCCCATCATTCCTTTGCACGCTTAGACTAATTTTTGGTCTCATCTTCTTTGATACATAAAAGTGGTATTGATATTTCTCCTCGAGTACTCTCAGATCACAACCCTTTAACCTTTAGCATACAGGATACGGCTGTACGTAAGGAAGCCTCGTCCTGGAGCTTCGAGAGAGCACTATTATTTAATGAGGGATATAAAATTCATATGAGAAGTTGGATTCAAGACTTCCTAGATGTCAACATTGGCTCAGCCTCTACAATGATAGTGTGGGACACTCTGAAAGCTTGTGTTCGAGGAGAGACCTTACAATACTCACTTAGAAAAAATAAACAGGAAAAGGCTCAGATGATAGAATTACAACGAAAATTAGCAAAGGCTGAGGAAAACCTTATTGTTGCAGTTCGGGCCCAAGGAGAGCTAGAGCCAGCACAACTCGCTGTTGCGGCCACTAAAGCAGAAATAAGCTCAATACTGGCAGAGAGAGCCGCGGCCAAGTGGACTGCTGCTCGGGAAAAAAACTATGAGTGTGGCGAGCAGATAGGCCACCAGCTGGCTATGATAAGTAGACAACAGATTACCATCAATGACATACAGTCCATTAGAACATCTTCTGGAGCCGTCACCAGCGATTTTGATGAAATACGAAAAGCTTTTCAGGAATTTTACCAAAACCTCTACTCTGAATCGGGTACCGACACATGTGAGGATAGACATCTAGCAATTGACAACTAGCTTAATCTTATCTCGCTATCACATCTCGATAGGGAAGATCAAGAACAATTGGAAGATCCTCCTTTTCCGGACGAAATCTCTATGGCTTTGACCAATCTACCAGACGGGAAGGCTGCTGGTCCTGACTGCATTCCAGTAGAATTTTATAAAGTTTTCTTTCCTCAAATCAAGGACATTTTTCACTCTGTGGTGATTCAAATTTTTAAAGGTGTAATACCACCCCCATCTTGGGCTACCGCCAAGATTATTGTCTTTCCTAAAAAAGACAAATCTCCATTAGAAATGGGCTCGTACCGCCCAATCACTCTCATTAATGGAGATTCAAAAATCTATTCTAAAATATTCGCGTCTCGACTATCGGCTAAAATTGAAAGCCTCGTGTCCCAATGGCAACATGGGTTTATACCCAACAAGGGGACTACTGAGCACATTACTCTGCTTGATGCAGCACAATCTACAGGAGACCCGATGGCCTTAATACTTCTTGATGCAGAAAAAGCATTTGATCGGGTCTCCTGGGGATTTCTTTGGTGCATCATGCAGAGAATGAACTTCGGGCCTAAAGCCATTCAGGCCATTAAGGCGCTATATCATTTCCCTATAGCCAGGGTTTCCATCAACGGGGCGCTAACGGAGCAAATCAAAATCACGCGTGGGACCCGACAGGGTTGCCCCTGTTCCCTGCTGCTCTTCGCTATGTATATAGACCCTCTTATCAAGAAACTAGAGGAGAACCAGGATATTCCGGCTATCTGTAGATTTGGCCATGAGACAAAAATTATGGCCTATGCAGACGACCTGGCTCTCGTGACCCCGGATCCCGAGAGAGCAATGCTTGTAATAGAGCAGGAAGCTCATCTTTTTGGCACCGTATCGGGATACGCATTAAATAAAGGGAAAACCCAAATAATAGTAAATAAAGAGATCATCTGGACTGACAGAAGGGTAGTCACGAATGCAAAGTACTTGGGGGTAAATATTTTGGGGAGGTTGACTTGATAGTCTGTGAAAACATGGACCCTTTAGCGCTAGAGATAAAAAAGTCCCTGAGCCGCCTTAATAATTTACATTTATCTATTGTGGGCCGCTGTAATATCCTTAAAATGATTTTTTTCCTATAATTTTGTATCTTTTTAGAGCAATCCCTTTAGAGTTTACCAACGCAATACTTTTAAGATTTGATCAGTTATTTTCCCAGTTTATATGGGCTTACTCTCAACCAAGGAGGGCGTTCAAATTTTTATCTCTTCCTCGGGAAAGAGGGGGCTGGGCATTGCCTAACTTAAAATTATATTATTGGGCTACTGTTTTACAATTTTGTCCCATACTGCTGCAAGATCCATCTTTAACCCCATATACAGGCCTTCCATCACCTTTTGAATTGCTACTCGGCCCTACTGCCTGGGGGTGCCTGTGGCGGCAACTTGAGTATAGCTACTACAAGAAAGTTAAATTTAAGACCCTTTTGGGAGTTTATAAGGTTTTTTCTGCTGTACGCAAACATCTAGGAATAGGTAGAATGAACTACTACACCCCTATCAATAAGAATCCCAACCTACCAGATATCTTCGGGCCGTCATACCTTCAAAGCTGGGTCAATTCAGGTGTCAACAAACTAGGGGTTTTCTACTCGGCTGAAGGGGTTTTGGCTTTTGAGGATCTTCAAATCCACTATAATCTGAGCAATAGGGATGCTTTTAAATATTATGCAATTAGGACCTTTCTATCTTGCAAGACGGGGGAACCGGCTGGATTCACTAAATGTGAACTAATCGAAAAATTACGTGCACCAACCCTCCCACGAATTGGGGTAATCTATGAACTTTTAAATCGTCTAATGCCTGATGACTTCCTAAAAATTTCAAACAAGTGGCAGCAAAAATTGAATATTACGGATAAGGCCTTCTGCTTTGCACTTAAATCTGCCCAAAGTGACTTATTATCGGCCAGCTTACAGGTGCAATTCTATAAAACCTGCTTTTTAAAATATTTTACACCAAGCAGAATTGCAAAATGGAGGACTGGAAAAGGTACACACTGTCCACGCTGCGCTGAATACAGCGCAGACTCAATCCACATGTTCGCCTCCTGCACTAAGCTAGGCCCGCTTTTAACTAAGATACAAGCTTTTCTTGGACAGGTCTTATCCCGCAATATCTATTTAACCCCCACAGTTATTTTGCTAGGAATACAAGACTCGGTTGATAGAAAAAGTGGTGGGGCTTTAATATTCATCACTATGACAATCCTTAGGCTATGTATAGCCTCAGCCTGGATAGATCCTAATCCTCCCGTGATTTCGCACTGGTTGGCCCGGCTTTATTCAATATTTACCCTAGAAAAAGCAATTTACTCTAAAAAGGGTATTCGGGGCAAAAAGAAAGGGGCAGTTATTTGGGATCCTCTGTATCGCTGGCTCAACCAAACCAACTTGTAATAACGCTCGGGTAAGAGGACTATCTTCTTTTGACCCGGGACTTATGCGGTATAAATGAAGGAGGGGGTCCCAGCCCGCATTTCCGATTTAATCAAGGAGCAAGTGATGGCTAAGTAAGATCTGGCCTCATCTATTTTTTGCTCCAACGAGAACAAACGTCAATGAAGGGGTCTTTTAAAAAGTAACCAATCATTGCTATGCGTAGGCCTTTCTGGTTGCTTAGGTTAATTATGCACATCAACTATCTATATATATGGAAAAAATATTAGAAATGTATTGGGATGTACTTCTGCACAGACTGCTTAATTTTGTCTTTTTTCTTTTTTTCTGTACACTTGCGCAAACCTTTTTAGCTATGGAATATAATGAATTATTGCACAAGACACTTTATTCTCTAGAGACCCATTTCTAACAAAATTGTTTAGATTCTATTCTTATCTTTTATGCTTCCTATGTGGGCTTTTTTGACTGTGATATCTAGCTCTATGTGCTACACATGAATATTTGTTTTATAAATCTTTGTAACTTGCCGTATTTTTAGGCTCAGGGTAGGAGGAGGGGGTCGCTATGCTATGTTATTCTACTTCCTTTTGTATTTTTCTTCTTCTGTTAAATTGCATAAAAAAAATAAAAAAATGAATAGCTCCGGTTCTACTGATTACATTTTTATAATTTTGTTCCTCAAGCCGAGTCCCAAGATAACTGCCTACACTTCCAGGTTGAAGTGTTGGCAGCCAATCAAATTTCAATAGGATCAGTGAGTCCACTGCAAGGATCAGCGACACCAGATATCTATACTTTTCAAACTTAAATATCTCTAAAACTACTGAACAGATTTACACCAAATCACAAAAAGCATGCTTTCTGGACCAACATCTAGCTTTCTGCCAAATTTTGTGTAATTCCGTTCAGCGGTTCAGGCTGAGGTTGTGTTCAAAATTCCTATGAGAAAATGCACGTTCAAAACGCATTTTGTGACCCCTCATTTTTCTAAGCCCGAAACTTTCAACACAGCAGCTGAACCAAAAAGGGGAAACGTTTAGAAAATTTTGTGAAGGTTCGTCAAGCGGCATCAAAGTTATTGGCAAAACAAAAAAGCTTTTCTAATGGAAGCATGGTCTTAACTATAACCTCCGTTTCCCTTAATTGCGGCGCATGAACAGGTGTGGGGGCCCGTAATATTCAGTCACCAAATTCAGAGTAACACACGCACTCCAGAATTGAAAAATCAAGTTTTTAATGCATTGGCAGCACACCCAACACGTTTCAGGAATAGCGGTTCCCTTGAACACGAGTGCAACTTGTAAGTGAAAGCAAACTTTTCAACCCTCAAATGTGACATAGACATAAGGGTAGGAATGCCGATATTTTCACATTGTACATAAGCGCCATCTTGCAATGAGCAAAACGGTCCTATTAATAATGCAAAGCAGCAGTTCAAACAACATAAATGTAGGACTACTGATATTAACACATTATACAACGCCAGCATCTTGCAATGAGCCAATATGTCCTAATCGTGAAGGAAAAGAACAGGACAAGAAATAATAAAGAAAAATAAAACTAAATAAAACTAAATTATGTATTGAATAACCTCCAAATACATGAGGCTAAAACCATAAAGTACTTTAACTGCCAGCCAATTATACATTATGAGCAACAATACTAGCTGGCAGTATTACAGCATATCTCAAAAGGGAACACAAAATAGACAAACATTGCAAATATTCATCTACAATCACACAAAAGTGTCAAATCACGCCCAAGTGGGTTCTAAACATTAAAAGTATTGCCACCCTCCCGGTTGGGAACTAATGAAAAATAATGAAAATTAAAGTCTGTGCATGGACATTAATATGTAAAATCACGCCCCAGTGGGCTTACCATTCAACCCTAAGCACTCTTTAAAGCCCAAGTGGGCTGTCCAAAATACAAGTAATTCCCCAGACTCAAAGAAATAATTATATAACAAAATATAATGTGTTCCCAATAGTGGGCTGTCCCTATTTGCCTATTTGCCTCTGTAGTCCCCCCAAAATAACCTGTGAAACAATGACACAAAAGAGAAGAACATGAAAAACAAATCTGAAAAAATGAAAAAACACAATTTATACATTCTGTAAACTGAGAGAGAGGTGTGTCTCAAAGCTCAGACCACCCAAATATCTGCATTAATAAGCATGGCGACAGAACCCAAAAACAAGGATGCCAACCAGAATCATCCCAAATGTACTGCCATTTCCTTGTCTTGGTTAAGGCATAGGGGCTGCTGGGTAATGAATCCAATGATATACCTGGGTTCAAGTCTTCTGAGCGAAAAGACCCTATCACCACCCCTAATGGTAACAGGGAACTGATCAAAAGCAAAGAATTTCAGAAGACTGGCATCACTGGTATGGTATTCCCTAAAGTGCCTAGCCACAGGATACTGTTTATCATAATGTGTGATCGCCCTCATGTGCTCCAATATGCATTTCTTATCTCTGTGGATCATACTACTTATGTAGTACAGAATACATGGGCAACAGAGGGCATATATGCAATACTCCAAATTGCATGAGAGGCCCTTGACAATGTTGAGTAGTATTAGGTAGAAAATAGGTAGAAAATACATTTATTTAGACAATTGTCCATAAAACATTCTAAAACACAGTTAACAATTAAAATCAATAAAAAAGTCCCTTATTACTACCCGACAACCCCCTCACATTATAATTCATCATTCATCATAAAATTCTATTTAACTGACCGTAAAAACCGAGCAATTCCAATTACCACATCTAAATAGTGCATTTCTGATAACAACTCCACAGCTTTCCCCCTTTGGAAAGTACCATATTTGAAAAACAGAGGTCTCAAAAATTTAATTTGATTTGCAGAATAAAAAACACAATCCATTAATATATGCAGCAAGGAACATTTTAAATTCAATGGGCAGGGACAGAGGCCTCTATTATCCTGGACCCAGGCCCTGTTTGGGCGGGATGAGAACATTGGGTTACATCCCACCCTGGTCCTTAATATTTAATTTTGCAACCCTGGATCTGGTAGCTGCAATAAATAGGGAAAGACAGTATCCTGGCCCAGAGTAGGAAGTGAAAAGCTGACATATTGTTTCTTGCTCAGGTAAAATAAGTTGTTGGATTAGGACACCAAGGCAACAGACTCTTTTAATACCTGCTTGCCTGGGAAGGGGTACCAGGATGTAATTGTACCACTATCCGTGTGGAGGTTCCTAAGGGCAATTAATCAGGTTCTTACATCCTTTGCCCACCTTCTTTCGCTACCTTGGATCTCTACCCAGCACAATTTGGAAACTTTGAACACTTCATCGTCATCAGATTGTGTGTTAAAATATCTTAGGGACCGAGTAAAGGCCATCAGGTTCCAGGAAGCCAACGTACACTCTCTCCTTACGGCTTGTACCATAGTGCCCCTGGGAGAGCTAAAAGCCTTTTAAGTACTGCCCCTTCTAATCTATCCCATATATGTGTGGATCAAGGGAAGAGACCTCTCCCCCATACAGACCCAACGGGGGAATCTTCCCTTCATAAGCCCTTAATAGTGGAATATGAGAAAGCCCCCCAAAACTACTATTAAATCTTGATTGGCTTGCAATAGGGCCTTCTGCTTAATATCATCCTGATGCGAGTCCCAATTCAAGTTCCTCCTAAAAGTCAGACCCAGATATTTATATTGGTCAACTTTCTCCACCTACCATGTATCTAGGTGCCAACTGAATTTCTTTACTTTTTCCCAAAAACAAAAATGTTGGTCTTTTCGAAGTTGATGCACAGCTGGTTCTGCGTACTATAAGTTGCTAAATCATCTAATTTCCTCTGCAGACCAATTGGAGTACAGTCCAGTAATACCAAATCGTCTGCGTCTAGCAAGCAGTCAATATGATATTTCCCAACTTTGGGGGAAAAGGACTTGGATTGGGAGATAAAGGCAGGAAGGTCAGCTAAAAATAAACTAAAAAGCAGGGGAGCTAAGAGGCACCCTTGCTGAAGGCCATTCTCGATGGAGATTCTTTAGGATAATCGACCTGACTTGTCTAGCTCCACCTAGGCCCAATTACCAGAATGCAAGGATTGGAGTACACTCAGGAGGTTTAACGGAAGCTCTCAGGCAACAAGTTTCCCCCAAAGGATATCCCTATCCACAGAGTCAAAAGCTGTCCTGAAGTCTACAAAACAACAGCCCAGCCTTTGATTCACCTCCAATGACTTCTGGATAATGGCCCATAATGCAAAACAATGATTTATAGTAGAGTGACACTCCCGGTAACCACCCTCTTCTATTGGTTTTCTCTTAGATTCAAGGGCCCAGTCTTCTAGTTTGGATAAAATAATCTTAGACAAGATCTTTAGTGAAATATCCATTAGGCTAATAAGCCTATAATGTTTGGGGTCTGTATCACTCCCTTTTTTTAAAAATAGGTTTTACTATAGACCCCTTCCAAGAAGAAGGGTAAAAGCCGGATGTGGCAATCCAACTAAACAGGGAGGAATAAACTGTGGCCCACCAAATACTATTCGTCTTGATTATTACTTCCGGGATATTATCGAGGCCAGCAGCACGGGAGAGCTTCACTCTCTCGAATGCCAGCTTTTACCTTCTTAACTGAAAAACAAGTGACTGGGAGTTTTAGCCTAGGAAATCTCTGGAATCTATCTGAACCAGAACGACCCCTATACAGGTCTGTCAAATAAGTAGCCCACTGCTCTTCTGGGATCACACAAACAAGGGTATCCCTGAGTAGAATAAGGGGTAGTAAAAGAATGCACGTTAGTGCTGGATCTGCATGCTTTGCAGTTGTCACATGTAACAAAGTCCGCAGTTTTGATGGTACCCCCTGGTAATTTCTGATGGGAAACCAGGTTCTTGTATAGCATATCTTTAAGGGTTTTGCTTCTTCTGAAAGTAATGTTAGGGCGGATAGTGACATGTTTGAAAATGACATCATCTATGTGTAACACCTGCCAGTGCTTACCTAACACCCCTCATATTGAATTGGCTTGTTTACTAAAAGTAGTGATGAACCTTACTGCCTCATTGTCACTGGAGAGAAATGTCCCTCGAGACAAGGAGGGCCTCTCTCTTTAGTTTTCCCACTTTCAAATCAGCAGCTTTTAAAGTTTTTGGGCTGTATCCTGTCAAAATAAAGCAGCCCATCGTCAATTTCTTCTCAAATGAGAATTTAACATCATTACTACAATTACATCTAGACTGTATAAATTCCCCATAGGGAAGGCTGCTAATAAGGTTCTTAGGATGGCAGCTAGTTGCATGGAGTATACTATTACCCGCAGGTTCCTTGCAGAACGATTTGGTTTCAATCCCTGAATTGCTTACAGTAAGCTTAAGGTCAAGAAATTCAAGGGGTGTTAGGATCAATATTACACTCAAAACTCAGGTTTAAGTCATTATTGTTTAACACAATCACAATCTGTATGGCCCGAGATTCAGCCCCTTTCCAAATGACGAATATATCATCAATATAGCGCACCTGTGGCACCACTTGTTCATCATATAGATGGATGTTAGAAACGGTTTGCTCCTCCCACCAGCCCATCTACAAACATGCATAACTGGGGCTGAAGCAACTCCCCATTATGGTGCCCTGGGTTTGCCTAAAGAATTAATCATCAAAATTTAAAAAAAATCTATTTAGAAAAAACCTGACCATATTGAGAATCATCTCTGTATGAAATAAGTATGAGAGGCATCTCACTCTGAGAAAATGATGGCAGGCAGACCCCCCCAAATAATGACGAATGCAAGTGTAGAAACTACACACATCAAATCCCATAAGTAAGTATTCATTCTCCCAAGTGATATCATTAATGATCCTAAGGAAGTCCCCACTATCTCTCACATAGGAGGGCAGCGATTCCGCAAAAGGCTAAAAAAATAGTTCACATACTGTGAGGTATTCTCAAGTAGACAACCACATGAGGAGACAATAGGTCACCCCGGTGGGTTCAAAGGATTCCTTTGAATGTTGGCACTTATTTTTCTTTATCAGACATTCTCTGAGAGCAAAAAACACACAAACAGGAAAGAAGAAGGAAGAGAAAATGGAAAAACCATCAACATAGGGGAAAGCAAGAGCCTGTAAGAGTGAGATAAAGGGGCAGGGATTGCAGTGGATTGAAGAGACATGAGGTGGATTCAGAACTAAGCTTTGGTATTTGGAGCAGGGACTTTAAATAGCCCAACCACTGTCTTTTGAGCAGTGCTTTGGGCACCAACACTCATTGTGTTACAAATTAAGCACTGGATGGTATTAAGTGGTCGGTGTGTGCTGTGGGGTGTGTTATAGGATTTATTGTTGTATGGTGCAGGCTGAAGGAGATAGTGTAGGGAGTTTAAATGTTCCTGAATTTTGATTACGCAAACAACCTATCTACTAATATATTTGCAAAAAATCTGTTTTTTCTTCGGAATACCGTTGAAGTGGTATTTACATTAATTACTATGCACGTGTGAATTAATTTGCCTTCTGGTTTTATCCCACCCATGAACCAAGAAACAAAAATCCAAAAGTCAATAGCTCAGTTTTCTGCATAATCAACTACAATGTGTTAACAGAAGAGAATTAACGCTCTTCGTATGTTTAGAGCAGTCAACCTCGAAGCTGTGGAACCGGGTTCGAGTTTCGGCATGGACGCTCAACGTCCTGCGATCCTGGGCAAATCACGTAATCTCCCCGTGCCTAACAAAATGAATGTCTCTGTCTGTAATGCAACTGTTGCTCATGTGAAGCGCACTGATACCTTAGGGTCTAGTTCGAGCTTTATAACCCCCCCCCCCCCCGAAAAAAGAGTGGTTTTATCAAATCCCTTTTTTTCTTTAGAGAACTGCCTGCTATTATGACCTTCAGGGACTGAAGTCCAGTCCAATACACTGTCTTTTTGGCGATTGTCGCTCAATCATTGTCCCATGAAGCACCTTACTTCTAACTGGAAATGCCTTGGGAAAAATATACTATCCCATATTACTACCCAGTAGCAAATAAACATTAAAGGGACCATCCAGTAAAGAGAAAAGCCTCGTTCTCTGTGCCCAGTTTGGCATCACTAGCAATCACCAACAATAAGCATTCTAGAAGTTTATATCTTGACCAAACAACTGGGTTGTCGTTTCATATAGGAAACTGCAGCCCACAAACACCTTATGGGCTTCCGAGTCACAAGGAATCAGGATCATAATTACAGATTCCCTGCAATTCCTCATTTCTAAGGGGATACTCAGGGTCTCACTTGCAATCCCTATAACTCTGTCTCCAGAGTTATTGATGCTGCCAGTGTCATTAATTTGGAGGGTGGAGGTACTGTTGAAAATAATAGAAATAAACGACGAGGCTCTTCGTATAGTCAGCGCATTACGTGTAGTTATAGGATTTGCTAAACCCAATTTTCAAAGCTCACGCTCTTTTTTGAATAGTCTCATTCGTGAGTATCCTGACTCAGAGTGGTTTCATCCTTGTTCATGTTTTCTTGCTTCTCAGTCATTTGAAATTGGTTTGCCACCATAGGAAATGTGCTCCTATTTTTGGTATTTTCATTGTTACTGTCAGAAGGTGGCACTGGTTACTTATTTGTCAATCATTTCTAGGGATCTTGCTCAACCAATGCCCCATCGGTCTCGTTCTTCTGTTTATTTCTATTTATCTTATCTGCCTTTCTTATATTTTAACAATCCCAAGAAATGTAGGCCCTCAATGCCATTATTTATCACATGCTGACAATTCTGTTTTTAAGTGTTGAAAAGTCCTATCAGAAGCCCACAATTTCTGTATTAATTTAAATAAATATTATTTCCTGCTTGCAAGATGAATATTGGTCTTTGTTTATAAAAAAATTATTCACTCTGTCTTGATCAGTGCTTTAGTTCGATGATTCCTGCAAAAAGAACAATTGAAGGACAGAATGTGGAACAATGTCATACATTCACCCCAGTACAGAGATCTGGGCCTAAATCCATTATTTTTTGCTCCCTATGCCATTCCAGTTTAGACCCAGCAATATGCAAATCAGTCTTGACCCGAACTGCAAAGCCAGGTCCTCCCTGGACTGGAAACAAGCCTCCTATGACTGATTTCGGATGATTCCAGCACAGATGTCTGGTTCTTACGTTATCTTAGTCCAAAGATATGGAATGATCTTACAATTCAGATTTGCTGCCTTTAGCACAACTCAGATTTAAGGAAAGCCTTTACGACTGTTTTGTTTTGTTGATGTTAATGTTTGCATGTTTATCTTTTTTGATCTACAGGTTTATTTTTTGGAACCCTCGTAGTAACTGACTCTATTTGCACCTGTTTTTATTTCGTTATTGTATTCTCTTTAGCCATGTTTGAATCGGCACCAAGATGCCCTGTGCGGAACACTGTGTTATACAAATTTACAGCAAATCACAAATCAGTTATTGCTAATTACTTTCTCAGTTGTTCTTCATTACTCCGTCTGGTATGTGTTTCCAAAATGCAGCCTGTTATGACTCCAAGAGAGCAATGGATGCCTGTGTGTCAGGATTGGGTAGATCCTGAAGGATAAGTCAAATTCTTGCTTATCAAAACCTTTTCCGTTCTTATTTACAAGTGATTGTCGGTGGCTTGTGACGGTTTCCCTAACAATTTATGTGGCACAGTTATTGCTTGTAACTTTGTTTGTCATGCATTCTTTCCTTTTATAGTTTTGCATCCCTTGACAGTTTAGTTGTTGTCATATGTTTTGCATTTCTTTTCCTGACTAATAATTTGGCTCTTTATTGAGTTGTCTTCTTTGTAGTTCAATTTTTGTGACTCTACTCTTCTTTCTTTCCCCCATTTTCATGTGGAGAAGTTATTGGTTAAAGACCACAACGATGAAATGTCACCAGTTTGTCAACATCCTCTCTCTTCATCTCTACCCGATTGAGAAGCATTTGCAGTTCCTTATCAGGAAAACATGGTATTCCAGCAGTTCAAATAGCTACTTTTTCTCTCAGTCCACGAAGGGATCTTGATTGATAAAAAGTTTTAATCAGGTAAGCCTTTTTCAGGAAGCTACATCTTCAGTTTTTGCTCTGGAGGACAGGCTGAGTGTTGAAGCATCTTCAATCTAATGAGCCTCCTCAACAGATCCAAGTTTTTATCATCCCCTTCTCTCCTGAAATGGTGCCTGAGTCTGAAGCAACCTTGAGCCATGGACCTCCTGCCTCCAAATATCCTGCCACATCCCCTTTCTCATCCACCTTGCTCCACTACCTCTTCATCATTTATGTGTCATGGGGTGAGCATGACTCTGGCAGCCAGCCTGTCAAATTCCCGATACCAGAAAGATCAAGAGTAGAGCCATAGATGAATCAGTATCAATCAACAGTATGGTGAAATAATAAAATTCCATCTGCTTCATTATACTGATTCTGCTGAGATTTTCTGAGTGATGTTTTTGGTAATCATTCCTCAGGGGAAAGAGCTTCAGTGCCAGAGACCAGCCTTGCTCGTAGCTGCTGTGAATCTCACACAGTTACCATCTTGTATTGTGGATCCAGATTCAACTGGCGTCTTGTGGCAGACGTTAATGTGGATTCTTAAAGTGTAAAAAACAATAGGCCTCATTTATGAGGCCCCTTGCAGCACCGGAGCGTCACTTTTTTGTTCCGGTGGCGCAATGTGCCCCGGCATATTTACAAGGCCACGTAAAGCCACTTTATGTGGCTTTTCATGGCCTTGTAAATATGTGCCCCTTTTGCGCAGAACACTACGTGCAAAGGGCGTTCCATAGGTGTTGTTGTGCGTGTTTCCACGCAACACCCATGGAATCAAACACATTAACATATTTACGAGAAATCGTAAACCTAGGAATGCGTCAGAATCTAACGCCACCCGGCGTTAGGGAGGCGCAATGAGGAGAAATGTTTTAATTTCCCCTCATTTTTCTCTCTGTGCTGCATCACATAGAAAGAGAAATTCGCCTGAATTGATTATTTTTGTGCACAAAGGTGTCCCTTCCTGCACAAAATCAATCAGCCCCACAACACAGGCACCCTTGCACCATGGTGCAAGGGTGCCTGCCTTGGCGCATTGCAGCCCATTGTTTGCCGGCGCTGGGGGAAAAGGGCAGGAATGCGCCGTTTCTTATAGACATGGTGCATTCCTGCCCTTTTGTTTTGACGTAGGACAGCGCAGCAAGATTCCTTGCACCTCTGCCATAAAGTCAGAACCTCATAAATTAGACCGTATGTGTCTTTGCCATTACTTGTATTAAGATGGCACATTTAGTATGCTCCTAGAACTATTTGTGCCTGTTTCATATTATGAAAGGAAAGACAATATTTTCCAACAAGAAATTAAAAGATAAATACATTTTACTATTAGTTTCGACCCTGCCAAACAATGTGGTGTAAAATCTCTGTAATTTATGTCTTGCGATTTATCAGCTATCGCAAGGTGAAGCCTTCTCTCGATTAAGCATCACCGATCCGAGATGAGGGATTCAAGAATATGTTTTGCTTTAAGCCCTTAGTGCCACAGATTTTTGCATGACAGGAAGGCGCTTGCTTTTCTGCCCGATATAAAGGAAAAGCTATCGTTCTGTACACACAGTGACATCAATCGCCACCTTCGAGTCTGCAGATGTTCTAACAAGCGATGGCTTGCACGCTTCCCCCACGGTGTGAAGACCCTCCCCTCAACACAATGGGCTTGCTTTCCCCTAGTGTAACATCTTTCTATAAAAGAAGCTTTTGTAAGAATCTAACACCTGTATTCCCTTACCGAAGGTGATGAACCTGTATATTTTTAGACAATTCAGTATATGATGTTTGTTTTGAAATGGACCAATAATAACATTCCCACACGCGAGTCTGAATTGTGAAAACTAATAGAAATAGAAGAGCAGGATGAGAATAAAATACTTGAAAAATGCGGAGAGAAAGGGGAAAAACACAAAAAGACTTATTCACAAGCAAACTTGTATATCGACACCAGCAAGCTTATGACCTCCTATGCGTGACTGTGTAAGACTTCTATTAATTTACAAATATTTTTTACACACGTATATCAGGAAAGCAGATTTTCCAGCATATAAGCCTTAACAATTGCAGTTCCCAGGAATGTTGAAAGAAATGCCATTGCCTTTGGGCAGGTGCACCATTTTCATTTTTGTTTAGGGGAATAATTATTTTTGCATGCGTAGGATCTATTTCCTGTCCACCTCCACCCACCAGTACACATAAAGATTTTGTGACTTTCCAGGAAAGCTCTTCTTAGAACATCCACTCTGACGTCTTGCGTTGGGTTTATGTCAATAGTAGGATAGATCATCCTGGGGTAATTTTTCGCAAGGGTAAACGATTTAAAATTGCAAAGTTGCCTTTTCTGAATGCCAGTCAAACTATTTGCGCTAGTAATTCTGACTTGCACATCCCGGTGTGTCCACAAAGTTATTTGGAAAATGAAGAAGGCAAAAGGAGTGTATATTATATGGAGCAAAAAAAAAACAAATGTGCGTCAAATGGCTGGTGGTCATGAGTGCCAGTTGTCTCATAACATTTTTATAACTTAGACATAATTCGACCTTGTCTTACAGGCAGGCCCAGAGACTACAAAACATAATTGAAGTACACGTAAAAATGTGTGTTGACCGTGTCGAAATATTGAACCCTCATTATGGAAAACTTTGATGCTTAAAGATTAGGCATGTGGGGATCATTATAAATGCACCGTATAATGTGTTGCCTACTTTAACAATTTTTAAATTGTTCTTTCGTTTATGATGCACTAAAATTGACTTGAAATAAAGCCTTTAAAAATAGTGTTGATTTTTTGTATATGTCCAGTGTAAGAAATTGGGTTACTGGTTGAGTGGTGTGTGAGTCCTGGTCAGGCAGCAAACACAATCCTTGTCAGGGTGAGGCACAAGCAAACCCTAAATTAACCTGTACTCAACCCTCTGATAGCTTGGCACTGAGCAGTCAGGCTTAATTCAGAAGCAATGTGTAAAGTATTTCTGCAACATTCAAACAGTAATAAAATGAAAAACAACACACAAAAGGATCCCATACGTAGATAGAAAAATAGAGTTATTGTTCAATAAATAAAACAAGACCAATACAACAAAAATCCAATTAGTAGAACAGGAGATATGTAAGTTTAAAGATTTCAGTGACAATAGCGCCAAAAAGCACAAAGCGCCAACTGTGGATATCTTGTTGCTCCAGACTGGGACAAAGTCACAAGTTCAGGCTGACTGCAATAGAGCGCAGACTGCCTACAGGTACTCAGTTAGGCCCGCTTAACCAAGTACCCTAAATCTTAGTTTGCGTAGAGTTGAGAGCGTCTGCATTGAGGATGCGTCGTGCAGCTGATGCAATGCATCGGTTTTGAGATGATGTGAGGCTACGATGCCAGGCACTGCATCATCATTGAGGATCCTGTCAGGAAGGGATTGCAATGCAAAATACTGTGTCGAGGATGTGTTGTGCAGTCGGGGTGATGCATCGGTTCCAAGGAACTGCTAGGCTGCGATGTGGAGTCCAGCATCATCAATTAGGCTGCCGTTGAGGGACGTGAGTGCTTGCACCAAGGATGCGTTGGGTAGAAGCAGTTCTGATGAGGTGACAGGCTGTGATGCAATGTGAATCTATGTGACGGTGGAGACCCACGCACAGCAGCAATGCATTGGTTTTGCTTGGGATTGCTCTGTGTTGCTGAGGAGTTGTGCTCGTTCCGCTAGATCCACAGAGGCTGGCAGAGCACCTTTAGCCCACTTCCAAGGGTCCAGGAGTGGGGTGGCACCAATTGGCAGGGTAGACTCACAGATGGCAGAGTCCAGGTGCTGCGGTTAAGGTTGTTGGACTATTCTGTCCATGAGGCTCAAGCCAGGAGGCCAGTCAGCTAGCCCGTGGAGTCACTCTGGGGTCCTGGGTCCAAAAGATGCAGGTCCAGTCCTTCTCACCCAAGAAGGAGGGCAGCAGGCAGCAAGTCAGTACAGCAGGGCAATAGTCCTTCAGGGCAGCAGTCCAGCAGAGTGGCCGTCCTTTAAGGAGCACAGCAGTCCTTCTTCCTGGCAGAGTATCCACAGATCCAGAAATGTACTGAAGAGTTGGTTTCCAGCTCCTCCCTCCCATCCTGCCAGTGATGGCCCATCCAGACACAAATAAGCTCCCTTTTGTGTTGCTGTCTAGGAGTAATACACAAAGCCCAACTGTCAACTACACCCAGTCATGTGACCCAGAGACAGGGTGCAGGCACCAAATGGCTAAGCCAGGAAAAGGCCAACTTTCTAAAAGTGGCATTTTCAAAATTGCAATTTAAAATCTGACTTTACCATAAGTTAGGATTTTGCATTACAATTCCAAAGACACCAAACATGAAAGAGTTACCTGTTCCTACTTGGAAGTTGCGGTTTATTAAATGTAAGAAGTTAGCTCCAGTGTTATCCTATGGGAGAGGTAGGCTTTGCACTTGTGAAAAATTAATTTAAGAGATATTCACTACTAGGACATGTAAAACTTGTAAATGTCCAACTTCTTAAATACCCTGACCTCCAGGCTGCCCAGGACTTCCCTAGGGGTGAGTTATATGTATTAAAAAGGAAGGTTTGGGCCTGGCTAAAGGTTTGTTTTAAATAACATGAAATGGGGCAACCTCTTGCCCCAACCAGACGCACTGCTAAATGCCATCATTATGGTGAATGTACCATCTTATTAGTCCTTCTTAATGATCCATGTATTCATTTTCAATCATCATTTATGCTCATATTTTAACGTCGTTTCATTTCGTTTCATTTTTTCATACGCTAATCCACACGCGGAAAATATTGCTTTTTTCCAGATTTCTTATAGTCAAACTGTGCCCCTCAGGACCTCTTGTAAAAATACGATTGATGCAGAGTTCATCACAAGCAGTGTTTATTTAGTAAAAACCCAATGCATTTCGGGCTATGAAGCGCCCTTCGTCAGGGGTCACTATAAACAAAAACAATTACCAATTAAAATTCAGATCCTAATTTCGCATTTTACTTAATCTAACAACATGAGATAATGTTCAAATCTAACAGAGTACCAAATTATTTTATATCCCCCATAGCAAAAACCTATGCCAACATTATATCCTACCTTACAATGTATACATAGCCCAACACTCCCTCTGGCCAATCGTGTCCTAAACTTTTCACTTTCTCACCCCATCAATCCTGCGCAACTATCACTTGTTTTTCTACTACCTATGTGCATATCACATCCTTCCTCTTTACCTTTTTCTTTTACCGTCATCAATTCTTCCCTCTACATGCCCGATGTTGCTGTCAAAATAGCGTGTTAAACTCCAACTATTTACCAAAAAACCTTCATTCTATTACCCGTTTACACTTTGCATTTCCATTGATCTTTTCCATTCTCCCATTGTACAAACGATAACACGAAATCCTCCCAATCTTTTATCAATACGATAAACTTCTCAATTGTCCCCGTACCTGCCGTGCACGTTAAAAACCTTCCATCCTCGCCATCAGTTCAAAAAGTGATAGTAGCCCCATTCTCCCTCCACTTATCAACTAACTGACTTTCTCCCGATAGGCCCAATACTCAGCATTTCCCGCCATCCCGTCTTCATGCTAATCAAGTGGACTCTGTTTCCCATGATGCATTTAAAAAAGATTTCAGCTGAACTAACACGGTCACGAACTTAATGCCATTAATAATTATCAACAAATGACCATCTGACAACGGTAAGTGCTTAAAAGATTATTTCCTTTGAATTGTTATAACCAATGTTTGTGATGAACCTCGATGTTTCGCCAGCGTTGTAGACACGTAAATAATTTTCTCATTTTTTTATCCATGTTTAACAGGCAAGTGCTATCCTTGTTTTGGGCAATATATCTATTACAGATAAAGGTTTGTTTTACCGGGTCGAAATGGTAGTTTAAACCTGTACACACAGGCTGCAATGGCAGGCCCGAGACAAGATTAAAGTGCTACTTAAGTGGGTGGCACACTGAGTGCTGCAGGCCCACTAGTAGCATTAAATTTGCAGGCCTTGGGCACAGGTAGTTCCACCTTACTAGGGACTTACAAGTAAATTAAGGATGCCAATTTGGTATAATCCAGTTCTACCATGTTTAAGGAGACAGCACAAGCACTTTAACACTGGTTAGCAGTGGTAAAGTGTGCAGAATCCTAAAGCCACCAAAAAACTATTTCAGCAAACAGAAGGGATGAAGCCAAAAGGTTTGAGAATGACCCTGCAGAAAGAGTCAAGTCTAACACAACCCCCCTCCAAGTAAAAGCCAGGGTAGACTTTTCAATAACTTGATGGGCTTCCCTGTGTGATAGAACATGGATGAAAGCCCTGTTATGTAGAGGCAGTTGTCAGTTCTACACCTCTCTGAACCCAGTTGAATCTCTCTGTCTACACTCTCCTGAGCCACTGGACTGGTCCATGTGGAACCCTTCTCACCTGTGGACCCCATCTATGAAGCACCTAACCTTAACTTGATGACAAATGCATCCCAGTAGGCAGACAGTACCACCATGGCCAACAAAGTGATTTGGCCGATTCTACCCCATGGATCATATTTCTGACCCCATTGCAGGGAAAACTCTGTCCATAAGGACAGCAACCAACAGAGGCCACTGACAGCTGTCAGTGACAAGAGCCAGGCCTCAGGTCATCCAGGGTTCTCTGACCTCTGAGAATTCTCAAAATGGGGCGGAAGCCCTTGTTGTTTTGTACCCAACTTCCACTCTACATTCCACCAGTTCCAGGGTGATATCCTGAGGCTGGCCAATGAGCTTAAGGTCTGTACCCTGAGGCTGAACAGGTGATGGGGTGAGTACTCCCTCACCCTGCCCCTCCATTTGTTCTCCCGCACCCTCCACTTGAGAGTGGTACCCCCAGAAACTGAACTGTCAGGGTGCCCTGGGCAGCCACCTCTCTCAGTTCTCATGACATTCTCAGTTCAGATGTCTATCGGCATCTGGGGACTAGCTGTGACCCTCCTCTGGATCACCTCCCCACCCCACTCCAGGGATACCAGGGCCATATGGCGAAAAAAGTCCTGCCCCAGGGCCTGAGTTACCCAACACACCTGGGCGGTGCACTGATCTGGAGAAACTAGCCTTTCCTCTATCATGGTCTGGCTAGCCCATGTGTCCCTCCGAGCAGTGACAGGAATCCCATTCACTTTCACCTGGTGGAAGGGATGACTCCTACCCTCAGGGATCACAAGCTCACCCTCTGAGTCTATCTCCCAGCTAAGGGAGATCATGGCATGGTCTATAATCTGCCCTGAGGGACTACTTACAGCTAAGGCCAGGTTGGCCACCCCTATAGAGGTCCCACCATTGGGTGGTTTCTTAGGACAGACAGAGTCCCCCTGTTTGTGTCCTAGTTGAGAACAATCAAAGCAGTGGGCTTGGGAATGGGGCACCCTAGGCCACCTCCCACCAGAACCTCCACCCTGTTCTCAAATGGGACATGGGAACCCTTTTCACACCGCACATTCTGGGACCTGTCTGTGTCTCTCTTGACCTCCCCCTTACTCTGCTGGGGGAACCTGAACCACCCTTCTTGGGGTCACTCCCAGGTACCTTCTTATGGACCCTGGTGCTGAACCAGTGGTCTTCTTCCTTAGTAAGCTACCTGGGGTGAATGAGCAAACTATGAATAAGGTGTTGGAGCAGATCTGCAAAACAAAACTGAACATGTACTTTTCACAATCAAATATAGGCCCTGATAATCCTTTACTTTACTGCCCTTCACCTAACCATCCAGTGTCTTTCAAAAGGAGTCCACACAATCCACCCAGGACTGCTAGTCCAGCATGAAGGTGTCCCTAAACTTCTGCCTGTACTTCTCTGGGGTGAGACCATACTTTCTGACCAGGGTGTCATTTATGGGGGGGACACCTCATCCTTTCTCCTTTACCTTGGGCCAATAGGGCATCCCTCTCCTCCCTAGGGATGTGCTTCCAGAGGCTGGCCTCAAAATGATCCTATGCATCTGCAAAGCCACCTCACTTCAAACTACTTGTATATGTCATCCCCCACAACAAAGTCAGATCCCAGACCTGTGAGAATATGGGCCCTCTTTTCTCCAGAGGAGACTTCAGGTATGCTGCCGCCAATACTGCTGAATTCTGCCTGCCTGGCTTTGAGGGCCAGCTCTTTGAGGCTCCTTTCATGAGCCATTCACTCTAAGGCCAGTTTCTCCTCTATAGCCAGTTTCCTTTCCTCCATCATGATTTTGGCCATCTCCAGCCTGAACTCTCTTTCTGCCTTTTTGTCTGCCAGCTGCTCTGGGGACAGGCTTTGGAAGATACTCTATTCTCTGCTCTGGCAGTGAGCTCCAACTCATAAGGTACATCTTCCCATCAGCAGTTTACTGCTCCTCAGCACTGGTATCCAGTACTTCTCCTTGCCTGTCCTCATCATCATCTACTTCTGTTGCTGTAACCAGTGACTGGTAGAATTCCACCTAGGCCCTCAGTGCCTTTTGGAGCTCCCCCTTCCTGGTGTTGATTTTGACTGGATGTCCCCTCTCTTTGCAAAACTCCTTGAGCTGGCCCACAGTGTAGGCGTCCATGTGGGCCAGCTCACACTCCATCCTTGCAGGGGCGTATGCAGACACAATGGTCAGAGAGATAATTTAGAAAAAAGCAAAAAGGCCAAGCAAGAGTACTTTAAACTTGAATAAGTCCCAGATATGAGATGGTAGTGTACACAAAGTTGCTGTATGGCACTGCACAAACACATGTCCTAATCCTCACCGCTGAACATCAATGTAAGACATTGGGTTACTGGTTGACTGGGATGTGAGCTGTGGTCAATCTGAAACCACAGTCTTCGTCAGTGTGAGGCACATGCTAACCCTAAAATTAACCTGTGCTCAACTCTTTGGTAGCTTGGCACACAACAGTCAGGCTAAATTCAGAGGCAATGTGTAAAGTATTTGTGAAACACTTCAAGCAGTACTAAAGTGAAAAACACAATAGAAAAATTCATACCACACCAAGTTATAAAAATAGAGTTATTTTTAATAAACAAAACAAGACCAAAAGGACAAAAACCCAATCAGTAGAACTGGAGATATTCACTTTTTAACATTTAAGTGAAAATAGCTCCAAAAAGCACAAAGTGCCACTGTGGATATCCGGTCGCACTAGACTGGGACAAAGTCACAAGTTCAGGCCGACTATGATGGAGCGCAGACCAGCTACAGGGACCCAGTTAGGCCCGCTGAATGAAGTGCCTTAAATCCTGGTTTGCAGAGCTTTGTTAGGGTCAGCATCTAAAATGCATCGCACAGTTGAGGTGATGCATCAGTTTTGAGATGCCGCGAGGCTGCGATGAGAGGTCCTGCATCATCATTGAGGATACCATCGATGAGCGCTTGCAATGCAAAGTATAGCATTCATGGTTGCCTTGCGCAGTCCAGGCAATGCGTCGGTTCTGATGAGCTGTGAGGCTGTGATGCAAAATCTGTCGTCGTCACCAAGGCTGCTGTTGAGAAGGGACATGAGGGCCTGCACTTAGGATGCGTCGCACTGGCGGTTCTGATGAGGGTGCAGGCTGCAATGCAATGTGGATCTTTGCGATGGTGGAGACCCACGCAGCAGCGACGATGCGTTGGTTATGCTCAGGATTGAACCACGCATCAGAGGTGATGCGTCAGTTCCACTAGATCCACAGAGGCTGGCAGAGTACCTTAAGCCCACTTCCAAGGGTGCAGGACTGGGATGGCACCACTTGGCAGGATAGACTCACAGATGGCTGAGTCCAGGTGCTGGGGTCGAGGTTGTTGGAGACTTATGTTTCTGAGGCTCAGTCAGGAGGCCAGGCAATTACCCTTGGGGTCACTCTGGGTTCCTGGGTCCAACAGATGCAGGTCCAGTCCTTCTTCCTGGCAGAGTATCCATAGGTCTAGAAGTGTACTGAAGAGTTGGTGTCAAGCTCCTCCCCCCATCCTGCCAGTGATGGCCCATCCAGGCACACCTGAGCTCCCTATTGTGTGTGGCTGTCTAGGAGGAATATGCAAAGTCCAACTGTCAACTACACTCAGTCATGTGACCCTGAGCCAGGCTGCAGGCACCAAATGGATAATGCAGGAAAATGCTTACTTTCTACAAAGGCATTTTCAAAACTGTAATTTAAAATGCAACTTTACCATAAGTTAGGATTTTTTATTACAATTCCTAAGACACCCAACATGAAAGAATTACCTGTTACCATTTGGAAGTTACAGCTTATTAAATGTAATAAGTTAACTCCAATGCTATCCCAAGGGAGGGGTAGCCTTGCAGTAGTGAAAAACAAATTTAAGAGTTTTTCACTACCAGGACGTGTAAAACTTAAAAGTACATGTCCAAATTTTAAATACACTGCACCCTGCTCTCCGGGTTGTCCAGGGCCTACCATGGGGTGACTTTGGGACTGGGAAAAGGTTTATTTGCCCAGGACGAAATGGCAGTTTAAACTGCACACACAGCAGTGTTTAATTTGAGCCGGTGCTTTCTGGTGCTCAGCACCGGCACTTAACTGTCAACACCAGTGCTTGTGACAGTCTGCCACAAGGTGGCACTGTCTGGCTAATTTAGAGATGACCACAACAACAATCAATTAGATATATGTTTTTTTAAACTTTATTTTAATTTTTGATGATTTAAACAACCAATATTACAGCATACAATAGTTCGTAGGTATCATGTGCACAGCCTCTAGTTTGCCAAGGCCAACCTCATGATTCTTAGAAGCGGTAATATAGTTGATAATGAGGAATAAAACATAGGCTTCATCGTAGTGAACCATAAGCATTGGGGTAAGCATTTATTCCACCTGTCCACCCGCGGCCTCCTCCCCTGGTTTTCAACTTGATCTATTCCACTCCCACTGGATAGTTATCACTCTGCTCACTCTCTGCTACACCTGAGGTGAGGGCAGAGTTACACAGCTCTCGCCATTCCATGAGGTCTACCTGTAGTCTTTCATCTTTGCGAGTTAGTTTTATATGTGTTTCTTCCGCTAGGGACCATTCCCTGACATCCCTAAGTCATGTTGGTATATCTGGGCCTCTCTGCCCCATCCAATTTATGGCCACTCTACGTCTGGCCAGGATCAATATCAGCTGGAGGAGTTTGTATGCTATTTTTCGTTTTTTGGGTTTGCGTACATGAACTAGCAGGCATTGGAGTGGCTTTTCTCTTATAGGGAGACCTGTGCTTGTTCAGACCTTTTCTACCACCAATGACCAAAACTGCCACAGTTCAGGGCATGCCCAAACGAGGTGCAGACAATCTACTTCCTCTATGCCACTCCGGGGGCACCTGGCATCATTATTGTGTGATATACGTCGTAGCTTCGCTGGTGTGAGGTAGGTACGGTGTAGGAAGTTGTAATGGATCAATTTAAATCTTGCATTGCAGAAGACTGTGTGTGTGAGCTCGCATATGGCCGTACAATCCCTATCTTCTATTTGTTTGTTTAGGTCCCTCTCCCATGCTGCCCTTGCAGAATGGACTGGGTAGCAGAGCCCTGCCTCATGGCTTTATGCAGGAGCGATATCATCCTACACCAGGATCCGCATGAGAGCAGCAGGTCCAGAGTATTTGTCAGTTGCGGGTGTCTGGGTACTGGGGACAGATAACTTTCGCTACCTCTTGGATTCCCCTATACTGTAAATAGTGGCCCTGTTCGAGAGTGAAGCTTTCACAAGCTTGTTCGTATCTTATGAACGTCTCATTTGGATAGAGGTCTGCTAGGACCTCACATCCGCTTTCCTTCCAGGCTTGAAAAGACATGTGTGCGCCCATGTCTCTGATAGGGGCCAGTATCCATATGGGGAGCTCTCTGTGAAATGGCGCATGTTGCAGCACCGTTTCTACATACTGTTGCCATATGCTCGCGGTTTGGCGCACTAGATATGGAAGATCCCCTTCAACCCCCCTCCCCTTCATCAGCGCTACTGGAAGGTTTTTTGGATCTGCTCGTCCAGCTAGGAGCCGCTTTTCCCAGTTGTCCCCTTCCTCCATCCAGCGAGATGCATGCTGCAGTTGGGCGGCAAAGTAGTATAAGTCAAAACGTGGGGCCTCCAGTCCCCCTTCTTCGTATCTGCGTGACAGTGTATTGAGAGCGACTCTACTACGCCGCCCGCCCACAGCAGTGAGATAAGTATTGTGTTCAGCTGCTTGAATATTCATGTCGGAATTAGGCAGAGTAAGTTCTGGAGTGCATATAGGCACCTGGGGAACATTACCATCTGCAAGCCTACCCATTAAGGACTGTGGTAAAGTATTCCAGAAGGTCAAAGAGCATTTCAGGGCCTCCTATCTAGGTTTAGGGCTATTAACTGGGCGTCCAGGCCCTGGGCACAGGTTGCACCACCTTACTCGGGACTTACAAATAAATTAAGGATGCCAATTGGGCATCAGCCAATTTTACCACTTTTTAATATAGAGAGATCAAGCACTTTAGCACTGGTTATCAGTGGTAAAGTGTGCAGAATCCTAAAGCAAGCAAAAAAGGAAGTCAGCAACAGGAGGGTTGAAGGCAAAAGGTTTGGGGCTGACCCTGCAGAAACATCCAAGTCCAACATGCACTTGCATTGAAAGTTTGACACCCTTAAAACATGTTCAGTGAGACCTTGTCATGAAATCAAATATGCCTAACAGTCTCTTATAGGTTGTTATGTGCTCTGTACGCATTATCTCCAGGTAATTTGAAGAAAGTGGCTAGGTAATAGTTTGTCTGTTCCTTCTGCTCAAATTTGGTAAATTGGGCCACACCTGTGGTTGGCAAAGGGTCAAAAAGGATCCCCTGGCTTGTGTTCACACTCCTTGTAAAAATGTAGCAAACTGATGATATAACCTGAATAGGCGGAAATATCGAGGTATGGGATGCAGACATTCTACTGACTGTGCTGGTGACACTGTTGCAGACTCAGCAGCCGCAGCAGGGCCAACAATGCTGGGTGTCTGACCTTTAGGGCAGTGGGCTCAATGTGGTGGCCCGTGGTCCCTGGAAAGATACCTGGAGACACGTATATACTATAAGATTATTTCCAGCCAGGAGATAGAAGATAGCACTTTGGGCACTCCATCTAGAGCACAAGATTGTATGGGCAGATGCTAGGTCTGATGGCTCAGTGGATTAATGCTTACACCCTAGAAACATGTGTTTGACCTAATGGCCATAGGCTCAGTTCCTGGCAGATTCACTCAGCCTTTCATCCTGTTGAGGTTGATAAAATGGGTACCATTGACTTGGGTAACAATTAACACCTGTTACTCAGAACTGAGATGCCCCAATGTGTGAATGTGTACTTTATAAATACACGTTATATTTATGCCACCTGTGCCAATGAAATTGCGAAACATTTTCCTTGCACTTATAGGAGGAGAAAGAGAGCTAAGCTTCCTGATTTACTTAAAGAGATTCTTCCTGAACCGCGCTGCGACTGCCTTAGAAGTAGGGGCCAGCTATATGGAGAGAAGAGATATGGATGCCAAGGGTTTGGTCGTGGTGGACCAAGCTTAGAGTTAACTTGTAATCTGCTCCTATATTTCAAAAGAATCAAAGATGAAAGTATAGTAGAGGATCCTTTAAGTCTGAGAATGCCCCCTGATTTTCAATGCCTTGGAAGCCCATGTCTTCTTTAAGCTCATAATGCATGAATTAAAAACCTGCAAGTGTAGTAGTGCAAATGTAGTGCCTGTTATGAGGAATTGCTTTATGTATCCCCTTTAAGAATGTGCCACTGTAGATGCAAGTAGTTCGCATCTATGTTGCTGGGATTATACCCTAGAGGATCAAAAGAAATACTTAGTAGAAAGTAAATACCTGCAAATATACAAGTCCTAAGCAGGCTGGATGTGCTGCATTTCTACCAGGAAGAGTGGAATGAGCATACATTGCTATTGGAATATCACCTGATGGCCACATCCGCAGCAACCAGAATGGCTACAGAGAAAGACGACCCATTGCTAATGAAGGAGGACCCCAAATCATATCTGCAGGAGCTGCAAAACAAACGGAAGACATACCTGCATTAAGAAATGGAGGACATTATCAAAAGTCTTACTGAAGTGGTAAAGTGGTGAATGGGGTTAATGAGTTGGCAACTCTAACAACTCAATAAACCCACATTGGCTAGGTCAGAAAACAGTTCTGTGAGAATCTTTGTTCAACACCTGGTAGCTATGGCAAAAGTATCAGACATTCCACAGAGAAGTACGTTTTAAGTTTAAGAAGTACAAACAATTAACGGTTAAAGAACACAAACCAATAAAAAAATAAAGGAACTTGTAATGAGCAAACAAAACCAACAAGATCATTAAAATAGGTTAAGATATGAATGTTTAACGTTTTAGGGCATAAAGCATCTATAAAAAGAAAAGCAACAATCAAACCAACAGTTTGCAGTTGTAGTTTCATGCTGAGCGTGATGGAGCTGAGTTTGGATACACCAAGAGTGTCGTCCCGGTCAGAATCTTTGCCATTAGTCATTTAGAAATGACAGTCAAAATCTTCCAATGGAGCAAGATCCAAGGCTGTGGGCGGTAAGAATTCCTTGAAGTTGCATATGTTGTCGTGGAGCTCCCTCAGAGGCTGCTGATTTTGATGCAAAAGGTCTGAGTGGAACAAAACTGTGTTGTGTAGCACCAAGGACATATATAATTGCTGGCTGATCCCGGTTCACGGTTTTACCGTCTGACGTAGTCACTTTTTTGTTAGTCAAAAACCTCCAGCAGGGCAAGGCTTTAAGCCACAGCAGGGCTCCATGAGGCTAGAGACCTTCTCCACGAGGTCTAGCTGAACATATTATCAGGGTTGCAAAAAGTTCGGAGTGAGAGGAACCCGTTTTTCTTGCCCACATTGGGTGCTAACCTCCCCTGGCAAGGCTAAGCACCTTTTCCTAGTCCTCAAGAGGTGGAAAATATGTGTCCGAACTTTTTCTAAGTGCTTGAAAAATTCCTCCTGGCTAGGTCCTTTATGCCCTAGCTTCTCATGGAAGGCTCCTCTGCATTAATTGTCTCTCCAGCCAGGTCTTCTGCAGTTCCAGCCCTCTGTGGTCAGCGGGGCTGTCTTGGAATCAGGTTTCATCCTACTTTGAATGACCCTGAAACAGGAGGCCAACCACTTGAGCTTAAACAGCAGGTCAAGTCCATGCATGCTAGCAGGATTGAGGAGTCCTTGAATCCTTGGGTAAGCCCTCTCATTCCAGTGGGAGTCAGGGGTCTTCTTCCAGAAGCGCTTTATGTTTCAGATGGCTTCTCTCAGCTCTGCAATGTTCGGAGGAATTGGGGGCTGATACGCCATATTTATCTTGTTCACTAGCGAGTGATTGGAGAAATTATACAACCCAGTCCTAACTATTTTCTCTCAGCCCCCAACTCTATTTTCAGCACTTCAATTTTGCCTTATTTTAAACCACCAGTCAAGCCTGTGTTAAGCTTCTTAGCCACTCCCATAATTAGACACTGACAAAACTGGTTCTCTTCCCGACTGTCACTAGAGCCTTGGAAAAGGAAGGGAAACGTCCTTCTAGGCATCTCCAAGTCAAAAGATGTTGGGCATATTTATAAGCCCCTGTTGCCACCACAGCGTCACTTTTAGTGACGTTGTGGTGGCGATAGGGATTTGCCTTATTTACAAGGAAGTGTTAGGCCACTTAACGTGGCTTAACACTGCCTTGTAAATAAGGCACCCTCTCACGCTGTACTTAGCGTGAAAGGAGAGGGCAATGGGTGTTGCGGTGGGCGTTCCACTGCAGCACCCATTGATTTTGATACTGCCACCTATTTACAAGGGTGGCGTAAATAGGAGGCAGTACCAAAATTAAGAACAGGGAAAACCTGGTCTTATACAGGCGAAACGAGGAGAAATGCTTTATTTCTCCTCATTTTTGCTGTTTCCATGTGTGCTGCCTTGTGCAGCACACATGGAAACAGCAAACTGCCTATGATTAAATATTCTATTGGGTTGTCATTAATTCTAGGATATACTTGGTGTCCATAAATTTGCGTCCGTAAGAGAATTTAGGGGCATATTAACAATAGACTGCGATAAATATCGCAAAGCGCGCTTAGCGCTTTTTTATTTATTGCCGTCTATCGCTGGAATTTATCGCCCGGTTAGCGCGTTATCAACAACGCGTATCACCGAGGTGATAAAAATTCCAGCGATAGCGGGGATATCGCCGTTTCCCATGGAACAACGCTGGTTTTCCAGCGATGTTCCATGGAAAACGGCGATAACCTTGCTGATACGACCCTGTGGTCGTATCAGCATAATCCACCCCAATGACAGGTATAGGTAAGTCAGCATTTTAGCAGACGTTAGTTTTCGGCAAAAACCGCGGTTTTCGCCAAAAACTAACGTCTGCTAAAATCCTGGGGCCACCTTGTAAATATCGCGATGTGCATTTAGCAATATTTAACAAGGTAGTCCGTCAGGGGTACGACCAGTGACACCCACTTTGCATTAGAGATACAAAGCGAGGCGTCGGCAAAATGGCTGCTAACATGCGCTAATGCATGTTAGCACTAGCTTGCAAATAGGGCGAAAACATTATCTCCGGATAAGGAGATAAGGCCCTTGATAATATGCCCCATAGTGATTTCAGCGGTGCTAAAGGGGAGTGAAAACACCCTAGACCCTCTAATATTCTAACCCTGAGGTCTTTTTAACGTAATTCTTATCCTCTGCACGAGCACATATCTAGTACAAAAATTAACATGTCTTCATTATGAAACAGTAAAGAGAGTAGTTCGTTATGATCTTTTCTTTGTCTTTAATTCGAATCGACCAGCTAACACGTGTTTTGTCGATAGGGGAAGACCCCACGACTTCTTCAGGGCTGTCAGGCTCTCGTTCCTCTTATCGCTTTTATCCTCTCTGCCGGTTCTACTTCCGACCCGGCTGGTCTAATGTATGTATGCTTCCTCGGTTTGAGAAAACCGATTTTCTTTTAAACAATATCCTGTGTCATGGACTGGCGTTTCACCCGACTGTTATAAGGTATGTATGAGACGCTGTTTGTGGTCCGTATTAATCCTATTCTGTCCTGAAGGCGAGTAGGCTGATCAGTATCAGTGGAATCCGCGCCGTGTTTTATATTTTTATATTTTTATATATTGGCATTTTGCCTTGTGGGCTTACACAGAACATTTTAGGCGTGACTTATGAATATATACAACAATAGACTTTTACTACGTGACAAAGTCAATTTTCCTTGCATGTGACCCTTTAGTGCATTTAAACTGCAGCCCAGCCAGAACACAGTGGGATTCTCAGCAACATAAATTATTGTCATATATATTGATAATGTAATGGATTTTTTCCTTGCCATCGGTGCATTTTAGGCACTATTTACAATGGACTTTAGGCAAGTTAAATAGGCCAAATTGAGCTCCCATGCTCAGCACATTTTAGGGGGAAAGCACACATGCTTCACTACTGTTTAGCACCGATAAAGTGCATAGAGTCTTAATGCTAGCAAAGTCACACAGAAAAAATGGGGGGACCATGGTAAGAATCGGCTAATTACTCAAGCCAGTTTATGACAAGATGTTGATAAATTGGAGGTCAGAGTCATCAAAGTGGAAGATACTAATTTAAACAATAAGACGAGAAATTAGATACACTGGAGATATAGGTAGAAGCCCTTCAATTGAAATGCTAAGATTTTGACAATAGAGTGAGAAGAGATATCAGCATTATGTATGTATGTATGTATGTATGCATGTATGTACGTATGTATATGGTATTTGTATGATGCAAACATAGCTGAAAGGAAGTGGAGTGCTGTACAATGAAATTGATAGGATTCATAGAGTGCCTGTTTACCTGGAGGCGTCTTGGTGCTTTCTTAGAACAATGGAGGAGGACCAGTTAGTTAGAGAAAGGCAAGTTTTTTAGAAACTTTCTGAAAGCCAAGAGAGTGGTGGCCGATTTCAGATTTTGGGGAAGACTGTTCCATTCAAGAGCAGTGCATATGATGAAGCTTCAGCCGCCTCAGGACACACACTTGTGGGAAGGAACAACTAGATTTCTGGAGAGGCTGTAACATAGGGATCCGCACAGTGAATACCATTTAAGGTTGTTCTTCAAGTAGTCAGGGCCAATTTCATGAAGTGCTTTGAAAGCTATGCAGAGAGCCTTAAAGGCGATACGCCGCTCGATAGGCAACCAATACATCTTACTTATGGCCTGGGATGCCGATTTGAATCTGGGAATGTTAAGAAGCATCCGTGCTGCAGTGTTCCGCATTGTCTGGAGTTTTTTCAATTACTTTTTTTGTAGATTTTGGAAGAGTCCATTGCAGTAATCCAGAATTGCAAGGACTAAGGCTGTGACTATGGTCTTTAAGGAATCAAAGGGGATAAGATGGGCGATTTTCTTTATTATCCTCAAGATGTAAAAAGAGGGAGAGATGGCGGCATTGACTTGGTCTTTGTAGATAAGTTTGTCATCTATGAGAAAACCTAGATTTTTTACTTTTTTTGCTGGCATGGGGTGTCCCTAGGTCTTGTGGCCACCAAGAGGAGGATCAGAAGGAAACATTGTTTCCCAAAACCATGACATCAGTCTTGGTTGAGTTTAATTTGAGACAGTTGTCACTCATCCAATTTCTGACTGCAGCCATGCAGTTGTGAAATGTCTAAGCTGTATTGTGGATGTCATTACAGAGTGACATAGTGCTCTGGGTGTCATCTGCATAGGTCACCAATGAAAAAACCCGAAAGACTTAATAAAATTAGCCTAGGGGAGTGACATAGTGATTGAACAGGGTCAGGTTTATTGACGAGCCCAGAGCAACCCCACATGGCAGAACAAAAGTCTCTGAGGTGAATCCCTTGTGGGTTACCAATTGAATACTATCAGTGAGAAAGGCGTGAAGTAGTGTAAGGGCTGTGTCTTTGATCCCGATATTTTGCAAATGGTCAATCAAACGAGTATGATAGACCATGTCAAAAGCTGCAGACAGGTCAAGAAAAAGATAGGGCTGCTCTGCCGCCCTTATTGAAGGATGATCTGATTTCCTCTGTGGCCATAATAAACGCAGTTTCCGTACTGTGGCCACTTCTGAATCCAAACTGTATTTTGTCAAATAGATTGTTAGTTTCAATGTATGATGACAATTGAATGTTCATGGCTTTGTCAGCCATCTTGACTGGTAATGGAAGCCTGGATATAGGAGGGTAGCTGTTAACAACTTGAGGATTTAGGTTGGATTTTTTATCAATGCAAGGACTGATGCCTTTCTCCATTGCTTGGGGAATTATCCTGTGCTGAACATGGTGTTGAAGATTTTAAGCAAGTAGTTGGCAACAACATCGGGAACAAATTGGATTATTCGAGGTGGGCAACAGTCTGATGGGGACCCAGACTTGATGGTAAGAATCAGCTGTGTGACTTGATCGATCAAAGATGTGTACATTTTCAGAAGGTGATTTGTTCACATTCATTGGGCAGGTCAGAGAACTGGCAACTGAGGGAAAAGCTATCAAAGATTTCTCTCACTTTTTTCTGGAAAAAATTAGTAAGGGTATTGCAGAAGTCCTGGTTGCCACCCGCTGTGTTGGCATGAGGCAATGTGGTGAGTTTAGTGACAGACATGTTCAAAGACAAGCAGAAAGTCAATAAATAAGAGGAGAGGGAGCTGCATTGTTAATGCTTAATGCTTTGTGATGTATTGTTCTTTAAAGAGGTGAGTCTTCAACACTTTCCTAAATTGGAGCCGCTCTCGGGAGGTCCTGATGAATATGGGATGTTATGCCAGATCCTGGGTGCACAGATGGAAAAGGCATCCTGGGTTGTGTTTTTTCTTTTTAACAATTCTTAGTCTGCAGTTTGATGGAGTCTTGGCTGCAGGTGTGCCGAGACCCACCAGAGAAGGATAACTTGTCTGCAAGATCAGCAGGGGTGCTGGTCATAATAGCTTTGTAAATGATCCAGGTGGTTTTGAAGATGGTGGGGCAGACAAGAGGAGCCAATAGAATTCCATTAGGATGGGGTGATGCAATCGTATTTTTTCATGCTATAGATGCTGCAGCATGTAGGATGCCCTTAAGGAGTGCCAGTGTGGAGTTTGGGAGGCCATGGAGTAGGGCATTACCACCAACCAGATGCAAGAGTACCTGGGCCTGAACAGCAGTTCTGAAGTCGCTTTCTTTAAGAAATGGTTTGACTTTTTTTAGGGAAGAGTGCTGGTACAAGGCCATCTTTGTTTTTATGGCAGTGTGTTACTTGAGGGTGGGGTTGGTGTCTAGGATGAATGTAAGTGACTTAGTATTTGGTAAAAGTTTGTGTTCAAAACTGTCAAGGTTCATATCATTTAACCAGGTTTTTACTGTATCTTGTTTATTGTTATTGGCAAACAATGGAAATCCTGTGTTGGTTGGATTTAGCTTCAGGTAGCTGCTGGGCATCCAGTTCTAGATGATATACAAGCAGTGTTTGAGGCATTGGATGTCTGGCAAAGGAGACTTTCAGTAGAGGTGTATATCATCAGTATATTGGTGAATCTTGATGCTTTTATCTGGGAATAGAGCACCAAGTAGCTCCATGTATAGGTTAATGTTGACCGGATACAGTTTGAGACCCTGGAGGACTGCACAAGTGATAGGGATCATTTGTGACCTGGAGGTGCCCATGTGAACATGTTGGTGTTGGTTGGAAAGGTAAGAGGAGAACCAGTGAAAAACATTGCTGGTGAATACCATTTAAGGCTCAAGAGTGTGTATGAGGGTTGGAATTGTTGACTGTGTTGAGGGCAGATGAGAGGTCCAGCAATAGCAAAAGACATGGTCATCTTCATAAGATGATTAAGAGGGCATTGTCTACAGTGTGTAAGGTAGCTGTTTCTGTGCTGCAGTGTGATATGAAGCCAGACTGGTAGTTGTGCAAGAGAGGGTTTTTGGCATAGACTGCTTTTCAATGATCTTGCCAATGAGTGGTAGGTAAGTGATGGGCCGGTAGTTGGCGAGGTCATCAGGGATTACTGTAGGTGTTTTTTGAGAATGGGATGATATGGCCTCTCTTGAGTGCTTCTGGAAATATGCCTTGATTGAGGAAAGTATTGAAAATGATAGTACTGGTAAGAGAGCATCTGGAGAGAGAGCTTTGATGAAGGACGGTAGTATGATGTCATTTTCAGAAGAAGTGGCTTTGAGGTAGTTGAGTATGTCAGCGAGATATAGGAGAGCCATTGAGGGATTCTATGGGAAGGGATGGATGGAAGAACTGAAGCAGGCTTGGTGTCTTGATGTGCACAGAAGCAGAGGATGATGGTATTGCACTTATCTGTGGAGTGAGGAATAGGTCGGTCCAGCAGGGGGTTAATGCAGTGCTTGATTGTCTTGAATGTGGAATTATGAATGCGGTTGAGGATGCAGAAGGTATGAAGATCTGCGAGTATGTCTGAGGTTAGCCATATACTGCACTTGAAAGAAGAAGAAACAATAGGAATTGAAAGAGCGCACAGGGTGGATCCCAGAATGAGAGGCAACTTTAAGCAATGCAAGCATATAGCAGTAAAATTGTCTGCTTAACCTCAAAAACAGAGGACATTAAAGGAAGCTAGAATATTTCATCCATATTCTTTTGCGGAAAATAAACTGATTCTACTGTAAGACCTTTCTCAATCTACACTGGACAAAAGGAGACAACATAATCTGATTGCAAAGATTCCTGACAAGAAAGATATACAATTTAGATGCATTTCTAGGTGGGTGATGACTTAATCCTAGGTGCAGACTTACATACTCAACCCCGTGGTGAAGGCTCCAAGAACAGTATTTACAAATGTAAAGTTTCCACTTACAACTTTTCGCACTCAAGCAGAAGTCTCCACGACCGCGGTGAAGTATAGGAAAATGTGAAATATATAATTTTTATATATTTTACTTCTTGAATTGATAAAATAAAACATTGCAGCATGTTAACTTACGAGTCATATTATTAATTATTTAAAATATATTTGTTCATTTAACTTAAAAATATCTCTAATTTCAGAAATGTTTTAGAGTTTGTAGTATTAAAAATACCTTTAGTATTAATTTTTTAATATTATAATTAGTTATTAATTGCATTTATATATTTTAAAATTAAACAAAATATGTGTATCTTTATTCTAAAAGTCAAAACAATTGTATTTATTTAAACCTAGTTATCTACGGAATTGTGTTGCAGTACCTATGAGTGGCCATGTGTGATGCTGGACTTACTCCAAGGATTGACTATACTATATTTAAGACTGTTTTGGGATCTTTTTTCTTGTAGTAACTTTAGAAGTTCGTTTGTAAATAACAATGGGCTTACTCTTATGCAGTGGGTGTTTTGTTTTTGCTTGTCCCTCCCTAAACACCTCCATACCTTTCTCCAAATCCTTCCCTTTTAGGAGTAAGCATTTTCCATCAACCTTTCCATCAATTCCCCTCCTCCCTCTCACATTTACTTGTAAAATGTAGACCTGCATGTGTGAAGATCTCCACTCTCATGGTGGAGATCATCACACAGAAGAGATAGCGGAGATCTCAGGACAGAGGTCTGTGAATTGCATTTTGAGTACTAGTAAACACATTACATAAGGCATCTTGCGAGCAGGCTGAGCTTTCCAGTTCGAATGATGACTACATGGAGTTTAGTAACTCACCTAACTCACCCAAAACAGTGCTTTTGGACATATTAAAAGCAGTCATAACTGGTCATTTGATAGTCTGTGACTGCAGACAAACAGGATACAGCAATACTGGAGACCAGTCTGGAGGGATCTCTAACACTTATAAAAGAGAAATAAAAAAATCCAGATTCAGGGCAAAGCTTTAGGCAGTTAATGCAACATGGGGTCAACTGAGGGTGTTCCTGCTTACAAAATAACAAAAATGGCTTAATCCGCCCTAAACAGGTTATCCTTGATTTGGGACAAAGCACATAGGTGTTTGGCCAAGACGTGTAAAGTGAACTGCAATCTGGAGGGCATATGTGGCCTGGGAACAAACACTGAGGATCTTGCTTTGAAAACAGATGGAGTCGGACATGTTCTAATCTTTCTATGTGAAGGTGTACTCAAGGGAGAGTGATAGGAAGAACAAGCGTGCTCTTTTCTAGACAAATCGACTTTCGCCCCAGAAAGCATACAGAAGATTTGGGAACCCAATTATGGAAGAAGAGATCTGTACAACTGTTAACTCAGTCCATGGAGGAGGTAATTATAGCAGTCATCCCCAAACCAAGAATAGACCATTCAAAGTGCTCCACTTGCAGGCCTATTCCATCATGGAAAGTAGATGTCAAAGTTGATGTTTAGATGTTGGTCATTAGATTGTCAGTATTCTTTCCTTCCTTTATTAGAGAGGACTAAGTAGATTTTGTGATTAAAATACAGATGTTTTATATTCCTAGACTGGACCACCTTACTAACGATTATAAAAGTGTCATTGCTGGATTGAGATGCTGATAAAAGTCTTAGAAAACGTATGACGGAAGTGATGAGGAGATTCTAAATGGGGCCAGCATTCTTTGAAAATGGTATTGGTGGCATATCAGAATCTTAAAGCTAGGCTTACAATTGATAGGATATCATTGTAAAGAATTAATCTATACAGGGGACAAAACATGGTTGTCCACTCGCTCCCCTTACTGTTTAGACTGATTATAGAACCAGTGGCTGCAAATGTGCTTTCAGACACATCTATTAAAGGCACCCTGTCCACAATAGTAGAGCAGAAATGTTCCTATTTGGAGATTATGTGATGGTCTCCATGCAAGTCCTAATTGAGTCACTCCTGCCACTGCTTACAGCTTAGGGAGGATATGAATTATTATCTGAATATAAAACAAATTAAGAAAATCAAAGCTCCTGTTCAATAGCCTCTGCAAGGAACAGGTAAGAAATTTCCACAATGGAATAATTTTTAGGGCCATAAAAGACACATTTAAATACTTGGGAATACATTTAATCGCATCTCTGGAGATATATGCTGTGAATATCTCCAGGTTACCCTACGAAAAAAGATGAAGTGAGGAAATGGAAAGACCTGAGCAAGTTGCAAACAAATGAATATGATTCCCCAGATACTTTACATATTTCAAACCATGTTCAATAAATTAGAGAAAAGAGTCCTAGATGAATTTCAAACACATTTAATAGATTTTGTATGGTAACAGAAACGTCAAAACGTTTGGTTAAAGTTTTAAAGGCATCAAAAGACAAAGTTGGTACAGGAAAGATGCTCTCAGTGTGAAGGAGGGGGGGGGACCACAAGAACCTGTTGCTCCTGAGGCAGGAAGCTGCCTGTGCCCTTTTCCGTGCCACTAGGCACAGGACAAAAGCAGAGCATGGCCCCTGCAGCGCGGGACGTGCGCGTGGTGTGCCCAGGCACGTGCCTGGGTGAAGACCAGGCCAAGAGCCCAGCCTCGTCTGCGGCCGGACCAGGCTGGGCTGGCCACACCCTTTGGCTTCGAACTCGGAACCAAGGAGCTACGGTAAGAAGATTCTGTTTCATTCACTGTTAAGTAGTGCTACACTACTGTAGCACTACCTATTGACATGGTAAAACGGAAGTTAGCATCTAATTCTGTGGGTAAGGGAAAACGAAACAACAGAATTAGTGCTCCCATAACCAATTATTTAAATACTGCAATGGGGCTAATTAATAATGAAATCGTTAATGCAGAGGAGCGCTTAGCTGCCACTAAGACAGCGTTAAACGCAGCTATGAAATATACCAGGTCTGACATAGCAGCCTTGGAGGCTGGACTAAATACTGATAATTCTTTAAGGGGCAGAAGGCCGACCCGGCAAAATACAAAAAAAGCGCCATGTGTTTCGACCTTGCCATTGGAGATATCAGTCTTATCAAATAGCACAGATTTGATATCCCCCACGCCAAGAAGAGCAAACAACCTCCGAAAACAATAGTAACCGAACTTACCACACAGACAAAAAAGTTGAAATCTAAAAAATCACTATGGGGGATAGAGGATGTTTCAACATCTACCCACCCACAAAATTTGAAAACTTTATTTAAAAAACTCCATGGGAAAATTGACACTATTGAAAGGAGATTGCTGGCTGAGATAAATACGATCAAAAGCGACGTTGACCAAATTGTGAAACTGATTACAGATTCATTACCATCTGATAAAACCCTTAGTGCAGCCCACTCTAAGGACTCAATTAGCGGCATCGCTGTTGGACATCGCCAGCATATAGCCACCAATGCCACTCCATTAGATCTAGCGGCCCCTTGCCAAGCAAAAGAGAATGCAATCACACATACAAGGCCCTCTGATTCCTCTATCAAAGACAAGGTTAAAACACCAATTAATAATAGTTATGGGGATAAACGTACTACAACTTCCAGGCCATTAAGAAACTATCAGGAGTCTTTACATTTACCACCCCAGGCAACACCATATACAATTGTTGCCAAAGTTGACAGATAAGGCCAAAGAGTCTTGAGGGGATCTGAAGAACAAGGTTGTTTATTGGTTTACCAAGAATAGTAATTGCAGGACTAACTCCCTTTTTCAAAGTATCATCATAATAAGAAGAGTAAGCTGGGTCGGGAATTCTACAAAACGCTGTTAAGGGGACTGTGTTGTTGTAACTTTTCACTCTCCAGAGATGGTAAAAGCACTAATCAGTGAATCTCCCTACAGATTTATAATGCGCCCGAAACATCAAGATGACACTATCATTACAGTTCCATTGGGGTCTTCTTATAAACCTGACCCAGAGCAAATCTTCTATGCTAGCAATGAGCCCATACCCGCTGATCGGCATACCCCCCTCTCATTGACGAATGGATTCTTGCCCCTTAGAAGATGTAGTGACCTGGACTGACTAAAAAAGTACACAGATCACGAAATTGTCATCGACCACGGCATAAAAAGCAATGGAAAGCCTATACAAGTCCAAACCAATCAAGACTCAAATAAGTCCTTATTATATACAAACTTGATCGTTGCCATATGGAATATAGCGGGAATACAAAACAAGATGAAAGATGAAGGGTGGCTTGAGTCCATCAAAAACTGTCAAAGAAACCTGGCACACTGATGTTTTTTATATTGACGGACTCTTTACGGTTGTTACCCCAGTGATCCGTTCCCGGAATGGAAGGGCTAAAGGCCACCTTGGTTTCAGTTACATCTCCATTGTTTTTTAAAAAAGCCTACACTAATGTGCAGTTTTTCCAATTCTTGTGGTTCCAAACTATTGAAAATTAATGTATAAGAATGATAAATTTTTATAACAATGTATTTGATACCTCGAGAAAAAAGGTAGTAATGGCCTTAGAGAGTTAGATATATTTACAAAACATATTAGTGGTGATTGTCTTTTTTATTTGGGCTGGTGATTTTAACTGCAAGAAATGTGATATTCTGGAAGGGGAACATTGTGGTTACAGGGATGAACACGGTGAAACTTACCCTCATTTTCCTCATAATTTATACGGAGAGGCAATTAGCGGTGTAATGCACAAATATAATCTAGAACTCCTGGAGCAGTTCACTGTAGAAGGACAAACTATGGTACCAACATATGATGGTTATAGTCACTTCTCGATTATTGATCACATTCTGATCTCAGAAATTGGACAAGGGCAAATTTTCAAACTTGAGGTGATAGAAAGCCCTTTTAGTGATCACCACCTTTACCTTTACCTGTAGACTTAACACGATGTACTGGGAGAGGGTTTGCCTAGCCGCCAACATCAAAACGCCTGGAGAGAATGGTATTAGTATCAAATGGTCAGGCGTTATTCCAACCTCCTTCCTAGACAAAATAGTGCATGATAGACAATATGACATCGATATTTGTATGAAGGGAGACTCTACTGAAATTATATATCATGTTGGCATTCTGTAATATTACCTCCTCAATTTCAGGAGGCCTAAAAATTAAGAACAAAAAGATCGTACCCCAAAGGGCTAGTTGGTTTGATCAACAATGTACCAAAGCTAACCAGGCCTTAAAAAAGGCCCTAAAAGCCAATCCAAGAGATGGCGAATTGATAAGAACATTAAGAAAGTTCTATAAACAGACTCTAAATAAAATGAGAGAAAAGATACAAGAACAAGCTTGGGAAAAACAAGTACAAGCGGCCGATACATGGGATGTTACACTATTTTGGAAAACAATTAATCATCCCTATTTTAAAGATCAGGCCGCAGTTAAAATCGAAACCCTGGTGCAATCCTCAGACTGGCCAAAACACTATGGACAGATTTTTAACCCAAGCAATGAAAATGTATTATTTTTAGAAAATAGAAATTTCATAACCATAGATTCCCCCAATTTGACTCCTATCACCTTAGACGAGGTAAAAGTTGCCTTAGATAAATGAGTAAATGGGAAGGTGCCCGGTCCTGATGGATGGTGGACAGATATTGGCCTTTGGGCCCCAATCCTACTAAGGGGTCGATTCCGATTCGGGCCGGAAAAAGCACCGACCGACTCGGATCCGGAAAAAATACCGACCGACACGTACCAGTGGCGCCCGACACGCCAAGTACGATGCAAGCCGCGATAAATCCGACCGACACGTCAGGAAACCAAGCCGACCGACCGAGCCGCTCGGAAAATAGCAATCCGGCCGGAAAAACACGCGAATCCAACCGACCGACACGCACCCGGAACAAATCCGACTGAATCGTACCCGCCAACTCCAACCCGCAAAGTACGATGCAAGGCGCGAAAAACACGACCGAGTCGGACGGAGGACAAGCCGTACGACCGACACGCATACAAAACCGAGCCGAAGCAATACAATACACCGCGACCGACGCGTACGCAGCATACAAAACTGCACAAACACAGCGTGAACGAAACGGAAAACACCGTACGAGACCAATGCAGGGTCCGACTCGGTCACAAGAACGTTTCCAACATACACAAACAGCACAAAGGAAAAATCAACCAAAAAAGGCCAAACAAGCAATTACCAAGCCAATAAATACTGGGGGGGTGGGGACAGAGAACAAAGACACACCCACAACTCCACCTATATAAAGGACACAAATCACTACCATGAGCCTTTGCAAATGCCATTTCACTGCCAGCACCCAAGAGAAAGCAACCACACACCCACAGCTCATCCCTCACACAAGCCACACACCATCAGCACACCAACAAATACCTACCTCACATACACCCAGCAAAACACACACTCACACACCCTCACCTGCACACCAACACACACATCACTCACCATCACCACCCATCACCATGCCCCCCAAGAAGAATCCCAAGTTCCTAGATTGTGAATTGGAAGTCCTGGTAGACGAGATCCTCAGGGTGGAGCCACAGCTGTTTGGCACTCTGGTCCAACAGACCCCCATGTCGCAGAAAACCAAGATGTGGGAGAGGATCATCAACAGGGTGAACGCACAATCATCATGTCGGCGCACAAAGACGGACATCCAGAACAGGTGGTATGACGTGCGCAGGAGGGTACGGGACCTGCTGAAGATAGACTACAGCAACAGCCAACAGACCGGCAGTGGCCCTCCTGCCAAGCCAATATACCTCAGGCCCTGGGAGGAGAAGGTGCGGGCCATCCTTCCGCCAGTGAGCGTATATGGACTAGAGAACATCCCAGAGCCTGGTGAGTACACAACAAATGTACACAATAAACTGCCACAAAACACACACATCACTGTCAAGGGGAGAGTCAAACCATGCACACATAGCAATTACACAGCAACTAGAACAGAATCATCCCAAAATGTGTATGTCAGTCAGATAAACACAACACATGCCATCAAAAAGTCACATCCAACTGTGCCAACACATGTACAAACACAACCACAACTACAGCTAGGCAGTGGCACAAATAGAACTAACAAACACATCCACACATGTAGCCACCACAACAACACCAACACACAGTGAAGACCACTCAAAGGAAGGAATTCTGTGTATGCTGGCCAAGTCAGTGTAGCCAATAGCATCATGGGAGTCGCAGTCACACATATTGCACGCCCCAAAACTGTCC